>PPON03000050.1:0-77774 GCA_003708525.3 Monosporozyma unispora | reverse complement strand
TATTATTATTATTATTATTATTATTATTATTATTATTATTATTATTATTATTATTATAACTGATAGAATTCACGTTTAAATAGGTAAATACAGTATAAACTGACATAAATGTCCCGGAGTTAAGACAGAAAAGCAGGGTGGAGATAACTTGTCTCGGCTTACACCAGCAGCGGGACACATCCATCCGAAACCCCGCTGCTGCTGCTGCTGACAGTCTCGTAGCTTCCCGTCAATAAGCGTCATTTACCACTCGATTCAGAGATTCCCATATACCAAGAGGGCCATTACCCAAAGGGTCCACTCAGCGGTCTGTTTCCAGTACCAGCGTACCCCACCCTTTAATGAATACGGGGGCATTCTCGAGATCAAACTCGGCGAGAAACAGGCAATTTCAGATTTTGAAAACAGGCGATCATTTTAAGGTGGCTCTTCTATACAAATGTTACTACAATTTACTAGAGATAACAGGGTCTCACGATGTTGTTGCTGGCAATTCAGCAAGTGATTAAACCCCGCTGAATGATTTGAATAACCCCTTTCCCCGTCCAACGTAATCATTGTAATGGAAATTTCTTAGTGGTATTGCTTGGCACTTAATTCTCTTTTTTTCCTTCTTGTTCTTCTTGTTCTTTGGGAATTCTTCATCCCTAAAAAAGGTTTGTGTCAAGGAAATTTTGTGGAAATGATATATAAAGGGCACACAATACACGGTTTCTCAACCTTGAGCTACTTTCCCTTTTGGTTTTACTGTACTCTTGGAATGATAACTGTTCACAATAAAGAAACACATAGAAACAAAAAAGAAGAATTATGTCTGTTCAATTAAAACAAAACAACAACACTATCAAATTAAACAATGGTGCATCCATCCATCAAATTGGGTTAGGTACTTGGAGATCTGTCGGTGAAAATGACGGTTACAATGCTGTTATTGCTGCTTTAAAAGCTGGTTATAGACATATTGATACCGCTGCCATTTACGGAAATGAAGGTCAAGTCGGTAAAGCCATCAATGATTCTGGTGTTCCTCGTGAAGAAATCTTTGTTACCACCAAATTATGGTCTACTCAACAACAAGAACCAGAAGTGGCACTTGATGAATCTTTAAAGAGATTAGGTTTAGATTATGTTGATTTATATTTAATGCATTGGCCAGTTCCAATGAACTTAGCTTCCATGCCAAAGGGTGAAAAGTTAGGTTTCCCAATGTTACCAAATGGTAAACGTGATATTTTAACCCCACCAACTTGGGATTTCATCAAGACTTGGGAATTAATGCAAAAATTACCAAAGGAAAAAGCTAGAGCCATTGGTGTTTCTAATTTCTCTATTAACAACTTAAAGGATTTAATGGCTTCTCCAAATTTCAAGATCACTCCAGCTGTTAACCAAGTGGAATTACATCCAAGATTACCACAAGAAGAATTAGTTCAATGGTGTACAAAGCAAGGTATTCACATGGAAGCCTATTCTCCATTAGGTTCTAATGATGCTCCAGTCTTATCTGAGGAATTAATTCTTGATATTGCCAAGAAATTAAACGTCTCTCCTGCTCAAGTGGTTATCAGTTGGCACGCACAAAGAGGTTACATTGTACTACCAAAATCTGTAACCCCAAGTAGAATTGAAGCTAATTTACAAACTTTTACTTTACCAGAAGAAGATTTCCAAGCTATCTTAAACTTATCTAAGACTAAAGGTGAATTAAGAGTTTGTAACCCAGATTGGAGTCCAATTGTTTGTTTTGTTTAATTAAATCTTTGGTTATTTTTTCCTATGCTATTTCTTAAACTTTTTTTTTATATGAATCTTTATATAATGAATTATATTATTACTTTAATCTAAAAGACAAACGAGAGTTTTCTCATCATTTTCTGCTTTTAAATTGAAATTTAGGGCCCTCATCACTATCATCATCGTCACCACTATCATCATTACTAATTGTATTGGAAAGGGACATAAATGATCGAGATGGATTAGATTTAGACGGTTCTTGTTCAACTGGAGGCTGATCGCGAACTGTGTCTATAATTGAGTTTTCAATAGATTGATTTGATACAATCATACCATTGTTATCTTCTTCATTATCACTTGATAGACTAAATAATTGTCTATTCTTAGATGGGACTGAGTTATTTTCTATTGTTGGAACAGGGTCAACTCTATCTTGACTATCCTCTTCATCACTAGATTGAATAAACAATCCTACAGATTGTTTGACCTTAGATTGGGGAACTTTCTTCGTTGCTGGAAATGATGGACCTTCATCCTCACTATCATATTGATCATCTGATTGATGAAACAATTTCCTAGATTGTTTGGTAGTAGATTCAATAGAATTACCAACCATTGGTGGTGATATACCCCCAACTTCATCTTCTTCATTATCAGAGCCTTCAACACTTTTTGTGTTTCTGTTAGCAAATACTTCATTGATATCTTCTCCAACATCACCAGGTCTTTTCGAAGTATATTTATCCATTGTAGAATAAGGTTTAGTTTCAATAAATTGTCTTGTTAACATATCAACATTACATCTCAACGAATCTTTACTATCTGATGAACCATGTGCCCTTCTTTTAACAAATTTCTTATAATTAGGTCTATTCTTATATTTAATATCAGTACCATTCTCTCTATTATTTTCAGATGGGTTGTTTGATGCAGATCTTAACAATGTAGAATCTGTTTCAACAACAATAGATAATGCAGAAAATTCATTAATTGCATCCTCTGTTAATTCTTCAGGAGCCACTTGTACCATATTATTACGAAATCTATCAATTTCTTTGTTTTTAGTAGATTGAATAGTTTCAACTAATGTGGGCTTCCTTACTGTCATGCCATTTTCTATTTTAATATCTTTCACGTTTTTGCTTTCCTTTTCTTTCTTAGAAGCAACTTTACGTTTTTTGGTCAGTACCGAATCCTCAGAAGATGTGTCTACCTTTATCAATTTGCCGTTTTCATCGGATATACTATCTAAATAATGCTTTCTAGTTTCTTTATTACCAATACTTGAATCTTTATCGTTTTGTTGCACCGGTTCACTTTGTCTTAACTTCTGATCCATACCCTTATCTTTCTTATAGTCAAATGAATTAATAATGAAATTTTTATTATTTGAAGATATTTGACTTTCATGGTTATCTTTAGTTATTGCATCTATTTTATGATCAAAAAATGATGGAGTTTTTCTTAATGGTAGCCGCTCATCTTCTTTTTGAGTAATTGAATTAATTCTACGATTTACAAAAGAGTTAGTTTTCAATGGTATTACTTCGTCTTGTTTCTGAGAATTTGTTTTCAGCTCTGACTGTGGGATTAATGGAGTCAACTTCTGATTCACTTTAGACTTCTCAACAGACACAGGCTCTACCGAGGTAGTACTTTCGTTCTCACGTGGGGGTGATGTTGGACTCTTCCGTATACTATCAAGTTCAGCACCAAATTTTAATTCTGATTGTGAACCACCAGCAAATAACTCTAACGGATTTAAAGGTTGAACTTTTCTCCTAGTTAATCTCTTCTTTTTAGTTGGTATGGGACTAGGTTCAATGGGCTCTTCTAATATTCTTCTTTGTTTATTATCTGTTTTAAAAGTACTTACTGATGACTGTTGGATAGGTTTCGACTCTGGCTTAGCTTTTGATTCAGAAATATGATTTAACTCTACCTTCTTAACAAATATTTGATCTAATGGTTTATCCCTTAATACATTTAAAAATTCAACAGTACTGTAGACCCTAGTTTGTTTCCCCAAAATCTCTACTACACTATTATCAAGAATTCTTTCTTGATGTCTTATTATTACTATATTCTCTAACGAGTTTCTTAGCTGTAGATAGCTTTTAAATTTTTCATCACTATCATACACCAAAAAGTTCCCTCCAATTTTCTGTACCATAGAAGTTAATTTAGTAATGAAATTATTTTCAAACTTAAGGTCTTTATTCAAGTATATGAACGTCATATTTTCAATCGAATGCGTTATGGATGGGTAGTTTAAAGGGTTCTGGTTGAGAAGTTGTGTCAGAAGAACATCAATATCGGAACAGTTATTTTGTAAACCAGTAATGAGACCATCAATAAATAATTTAGAAACAACAGGTAGCTTAGCAATTGCAGCATACAAATGCAGTAAAGGAATCGTCTTATCTTCTAACACATAAGTAAATGAAGTTGGGTAAAGAATTGGATCTGTTGTTATATCTATATAATAATTCTTTAAAACTTCTTGTACTTCATACACAAGAGACTTGAAAACTATAATTTGACAAATTTTTGATTCAACATTGATGTTCACTGGCGCAGTCCCCAAACTAAACTGTAGTGGCTTTGTTATATCGTTAAATGTTAATTCTACTTTTTGACCAACTTTCAAATAATGGTTATTATATGCTGTAACCTTACCAAAATTTTCAACAGTAAATGATTCGTGTAATCGTTCACACGTGAATTGGATGTGTTTACGTGATATACTCTTGTCATTTTTAATATGTAATGCACATTGATTTGACCGTCCAATAGTTACAGATTTGCCATCTTTAATTGGACTTCTAATGTTAGCAATAGATCCATCATCTTTCTTGTACTGATATCCTATGAGCCACATGGCATGACTTGGTAAGTTTGGGATACGTGTCTGCTCCCTTTATCTCATCGTTGCCTCAATAATATTTAATGTTAAATCTGTGATGTATTTTAAAATAAATTAAAGATTTCAAAAGAGCCATAGATTCTATAAAAGAATACACCTAAATGTAAGGAGATACAAAGGAATGCAAAATTTGTTTCTATCTTTATATGCCTATATACTAAAATAAATAAATGATTATAAATATTGTTTTGGAATATCGATGTTTGTGGGGATATGGTCTAGTTTTTTGATTGAAATATTTCTCATATCATCAATTGATAATTGGAAAGGTTGCGGTTTTATTACGTATTCCTCATTTTTATCAACACTCAAATCTACAAGTTTAACTATAGACTCAATACAATGCCTTGTCCATGCTCTAGCAACGGTTAGGTTAAAGTTTCTACTCAATGCAGAATCACGAATATTTAACTTTTTATAAAATTGTTCTCTTGTGAACTCTTGAATATCTGTCAAGAGACCACCATAGTTTTGTCTTGTACCAATTATAACATCACAATCTGGTACAAGTTGTGTTTGTACCCATGTCTTTAATAATTTTAACCTATGATATGTGTTCCCCATTGATAATGGACCGTAACATTTTAATTCAGAATATGATTTGGTTTTATTATTATACGCATCCATCTCACTTCTCAGCAGTAGCAAGACATCAGAATTGAAAACATTCTCAATAATGGAAAATACTGGTTCAGAATTGTCACCAGCTTTTGTTCCAGTAAGCAAGTGTTCAAAAGCAAAACCAGAGTTACATCTCTTTTTATCTGTTAAAGACAATTTTGAAAGATCCATGTTGTTACTCTTAGACTTTTCATCCATGGATAACACAATATATTTTCCTTTCAATAAAATACAGTTCAATTTGAAATTTATTGGTCTTTTAACATCAAAAAGCGTTATTGCTAGGTTGTTAATGTGATGTCTTGCAGATATAATGACGTATTTATAATTTTGACCGTATTTCTTATTATCTTGAAGATACTTGGCTTCCCAGTCAGATATATATTCAAAACATGGTCCCGGTGTATTTAGCTCATCTTCTGACATGAGTGGAATAGTGCCATTGTAATCTTTGAACAAGTCATGCTCCATATATGGCTTTATTAGCGGTTTACAATCTAATATCTTTGTCTTTTCTGCTAATTGAGCAATATCATCATTTAGTACTGGCACTTTAGACTCATTCCATCTATTCTCACCTGTAAACAATTTATTTTTTGAATATAATGCTACTTCTTTACTGTCTTGAAAGAAAGGTTCTTGTGTGTCTGGAAATACATTCCAATCAGGGCGCTTACCTCTGAACTTCTTGAAAGATATAGATTTAGGACGTTTTGAATTTTTAATTCTTATCTTGGTAAACTGTTTGATTGTCTCATTGATGTCCTGATCACTCATGATTACGCTGTTCTTGAAAGTTATATCTTCTCAATCATCTTAGAGTTGCTCTTTGAAACTTTTCATTGAAATTTTAACATTTCAAATAGAAGAACTTATTTAGAGCTTCTTTAACAAACATTCAACAAATCTTGAGGATAGGCATATATATCAACATCTCACGTAACAATAAATCACAATGGTTGAATGGGTTGCTATTGTTTACGATAAACCAGGTTCTGACAGATCTGCTTCCAGACCACAACATTTAGCTGGTATTCCACCTTTAGTGGAACAAGGTAAATTAGTCTGTGCTGGTGCCATTTACAATGATGATGGTACTTTTGCGGGGTCTCACTTACAAATTGTTGCTGATACCAAAGAAGAAGCTTTACAACTTATTCACAATGATATCTTTGCAAAGAATGGCATTTGGGAATTAGACAACATTATCTTATATAGATTCGGTTGTGCTGTCCGTGAACCAAAAAAATAGATCAATTGTGTTGACAATATGTATATAATTGTATATGATATTTGCTCTTATATAAACATAGCTCATTGCTTTTAATTTATTTTCTATTCTGCTATATTAAAACATCTACTTTTGCTATAATTAACTTTTAAACCCTTTTGATTGTGATTATAAAGAGAAAAGAAAAGGACAGAGACTTTCCATAACCTGCTGACACCAAGCATCAAATCCCAACCACCATTAGATCCAGAGCCATTTGTTAGAATGTGTGATTTAAAACGTTGGATAAAAAAAAGCTCCGAACCAGTTTCTAAGAATTATAACCAACATTCAATAGAGACACATACAATTTCAGAAAGCCCAAATAAAAGGAATTTAGCAGGGCTTGTAGCTGGTATTTACTACACCAATTGGTCTCCATACGACCCACGAAACCACTTCCTACCTGAAATTAATACAGATCAAGTATCCCATATTTATTATGCATTTTTCCTGGTAGATGCTGCAACTGGGAAGATAAAATCTAGTGACAAATGGTCAGACTTTGAAAAGCCTACTGACAATTATAAGTGCAAGCTGACCGGTGGTATTGGCACATTATTCCAGTTGAAGATGGATGAATTTAGACTCAAAAAACAAAGCTTCAAGGCCATTATGTCTGTTGGAGGTTGGTCAAATAGAGAAGCATTTTCAATTATGGTCAAGGATGAAAGCAAGATAGAAACTTTTATTAATTCCTGTGTAGAGACAATGTTTGAATATGGATTTGATGGTATAGACTTAGATTGGGAATTTCCAGAAGATGATGGAGTAGAACCTATGAAATATTATCAGATGGTGAAAGAGTTAAGAATACAATTGGATTCACTTGAATCTTCAATTTTTGGTAAATCTAATAGAAGGTTTCATCTTTCTGTTGCTACACCAGGATATGCAGAAAAACTTGAAATATTACCCATCAAGAAGATGGATGAATATGTTGATCTCTGGAATATGATGACTTATGATTATTATGGAGAATGGTCTGAGAGTACTGGAATACATTGTAATTTGTATGGTAATAAGAGTGATGACCAAGGTTTGAATGGGGATGCTGCCATAAAGTATATGATTATAAAACATAAAATTCAGCCCGAAAAGCTTGTACTAGGCATGGTGTTATATGGTAGAAGTTTTACAAATGTTGAGGTATCAAATACAAATCAAGAACCAGTTATTCATTGTAGTGGTCAAAGTTTCAAAGGTGTTGGAGGTGTATCAAAGGAGGAAGCAGGCATGTGGCCTTATACTCGATTACCATTACCAAACAGTAAAGAAATATATGATCCTCAATATGGTGCAGCTTTTTGTTATAACTCTCAAACAAAGACTATGGTAGGGTATGATAATATAGATTCTGTTCAAACCAAATCGAAGTACATTCAAGAGTTAAATTTGGCTGGTACATTCTGGTGGGAATCAAGTGGTAATACATGGAAGAAAGAGTCATATTCTCTTGTCAATGAATTCTATATTAATGCTCCATCCATTAGAAAAAATTCAACTAACATTTATATGGATGAAAAGTGTCGTCAATTTTACGCTGCTAACTTTAAAGGACAAGGTTTCCTTTCAAATTTCTTTGGCACGACATAATATATACAATAATAATATATAAACTTATATAACTTAATGAATAATGATCTATTAATGTGATTTATCAAGTGTATTACTGTCACTTCTCCATCTCTCTTGCTGTCAAGTTTAAGCTGGCTGCTATTTTTTTCAGAAAATGCAAAATAATCAATTCTAACATTGTTTGTTTGTTGAAATTGACTTGGGTATTTAAAGAAAATCTTGAAAGGATAGGACATGTTAGAAGAGAAGTACAACAAACAGGATATATTCCAAGTTAATAAAATTGAAGTTTCTGTGAGAACGTTGTATCCTTATTCGATTATTATAGTAAGACAAAAATCTCGTATTAAAAAAAGGAATTTAAGACAAATCACATTTGCATTTAATTACACAAAAATAGAAACACATAAATACTAGGCACATACATTATGGGTAACAAGACATCGAAGCTCTCGAGGGATGATCTAACTAGTTTAAAACAATCCACATATTTTGATAGAAGAGAAATTCAACAGTGGCATAAAGGTTTCTTAAGAGATTGTCCCAATGGTCATTTAACAAGAGAAGATTTTGTAAAGATATATCAACAATTTTTCCCTTTTGGTTCTCCAGAAGATTTTGCTAATCATTTATTTACAGTATTTGATCATGATAATAATGGGTTCATTGAATTTAAAGAATTCATAACAGTGTTAAGTACTACATCAAGGGGTACATTAGAAGAAAAGTTAATTTGGGCTTTTAGATTATATGATTTGAATAATGATGGATATATAACGTATGATGAAATGTTGACGATTGTGAGTAGTGTATATAAGATGATGGGATCCATGGTTAAATTGGATGATGATGAAGCAACACCAGAATTACGTGTTAATAAAATATTTAGACTCATGGATAGAGATAAAGATGGCTATATCACATTAGATGAATTCAAAGAAGGTTCCAAAGTCGATCCATCTATCATTGGTGCAATAAACTTATATGATGGACTAGTATAACTGATATATATCGCTAAGAACATATATAGCTTATGGTGTAGCAATGAAAAAAAAAAACTCATAAAATAAAATTGAATTTGATTAGGTATTGAATTATGAAAAATGAATAATAACGATGTCATATGTGTAGTTAAAAAGAATGTGGATAGCAAAAAAAAAACAATTGTAGTCCTTTCTAGTTTTCATCATCTAAGAAAGAGGTAGTGTATTGTTGAAAACTTTGGGATTTAAATAATTTTATCATCCCAGTACCAATTAAAGGTGGCACCTCTTGCGTGTCTCTTGAATTAGTTACCGGTTTCATTTCATTATTTGGTAATAAGAATCTTTTCAAATATTTATTATTAATATCACGAACGATAAGCCATCTAACTTTAAATGCATTACCAAATTTTTCACTTTCTGTCCAAATAGTTGTATCTAAATCATCTCTTAAATCAGATGTCATCTCTGCAACACCACAGAATTTACCGGATCCATTAACTGAGAAGAATAAAAACAGTTTAGCGTTAGTGTCCAAGTCTAAATTTCTATAAGATTCAGATAATCTTTTATTACCAAAATGGGTAGAAGACCAAATACTGTTATAAAATGATTTCTTAATATGTTCAATATTATTACATTTGATAATAAAAAATTTAGAATTTGGTGGAATATTAATCCAACTTGGGATGATTGCATTACTTTTAACTTGTCTTTTCAAATTGCCATTCATGTTCATTGAATATAGATTATTTTCCAAAGTGGGGTATACCTTATCATAAGAATAATTGTTCCCATATCCCATGGTCTCCTTTTGTCGGTTTTGATTTAAGCTATCTATTCCTAAAGAAGAAAGAAGTGACCAAGGTGTTAAAGGTTCTTCGATTTTCGTGTTAAAACTTCTTGGAACGGCGCTAGAATCCAAAGTGTTAAAACTAATTGTACTGCAAGTTATTGAATCACTATTTGAATCATTATTTGCAGAACAATTCAAATTAAAATCATGGTAATCAGAAGATACATTTAAACGTCTTGTGTAATCAATAGAGCTATCAAAAGTTGATAAATTAAATTGTCTGTTGTTATTAATTTTGTGTCTAATCACATTCAAGTCTTGATCCTCTTTGTTCGCTAAACTTGTCTTAAATTCAACTTTTGGAACATTTCCCATTGGTGTAGACATGATTACTAAACTTTCTAATTCCTTTAAAGAATCTTCAATGGTTCTTTCCCCACCATTAATCCCAGTGCTAAATTGCAACCCACTAGAAATCAAACCAGTTCCCATTCTCCCCTTAGACAACATTTTGCTTTTTCTTTCCTTGATGAAGATCCACTATGACCAGATAACTTCCCAGGTTTTATGTTCTATGTCTCTCCTCCCTTCTCTTCCCTTTCAAAGTGGGTTAAATCATGTTATCTCTTCCTAAAATCTCCAACGGTTTCTGTTGCCAAATCTCAAAATTTAGAAATAGCCGCCAATAATTTCTAAAATTGTAGAAAAACCAATTTGAATCAATCATGAATTTGAAAGGCATCTCTGCTTTTAATGAAAGGATTTGAGAAAGAAAAACAACAACGAAGTATTAAGCAGAAGTGGTTAGATTGGTCACATATACACAACACAACATGTTGAAGAAGACAATTTCAATTATTGGATCAGGTCCCTCTGGGTTTTATACAGCATATAGATTATTGAAAAAATCTCCCACCCCAATTCATGTTAGATTATGGGAAAGATTACCTGTCCCCTATGGATTAAGTAGATATGGTGTTGCCCCCGATCATCCTGAGGTGAAGAACTGTGAAGAGACCTTTGAAGCATGTGCCCAAGAATATTCCAATGACAATACACAGAACAGTTTTGAATTCATTGGTAATGTTACCATTGGTGGACCACATGTTAAATTACAACAATTGATCAATAATGAAGACGTAGTGATCTTTAGTTATGGATGTCAAAGCGATAGACAACTAAATATTCCTGGTGAAATGGATACAAAGGGTGTTTTCACTAGTAGAGAGTTTGTTAATTGGTATAATGGTCATTTTGATTATGCTCTTCAAGATAAATTCAATAAGTTTCCTTGGCACCAAGTGAAGAAAGTTGGGATCATTGGGAATGGTAATGTTGCCTTGGATGTGACTCGTGTGCTTATAAGCAATCATGTTAATGAGTTATGGTCAAGAACAGATATTTCCACTATGGCATTAAAGCATTTAAGAGAAAGTCAAGTAGAAGATATTAAATTAATTGGTAGAAGAGATTTTATTCATTCTAAGTTTACGAACAAAGAATTAAGAGAGTTATGGGAATTAGAAAAATATGGTATTAAAGGTATGATAGATGAACAATATTTCGATAGGGATAAATTTGAATTATCTAGTATGCAACGTGCCATGAAAAGACGTATTGAGATGTGTGATGAATATATGAAACCATTTGAAGAAAGATCAAAGAAGAATTATAAGAAGGTGATACCACTGGACCCTGCAACAAGACATTGGTCCTTGGATTACTTGAAGACACCATTGAGAATAAATAAAGATTCTGAAGGTTATATTAAATCTTTAACTCTTTGTCATAATGTTGTCACGCCGGAGAATGAAGTACTTCCACAATTGGATCAACAGATCACATATGAGCTTGATTTATTAATCACTTCGTTAGGCTATAAGGGTGTTCCATTATCTGAATTTGAATCATTAAACATTGGCTTTCAACGAGATCATATTTCAAATATGAGAGGTCGTGTCCTGTCTCGAGACGGAAAGATAATGCCGCAGTTGTATGCTACCGGATGGATAAGAAAGGGTAGTCAAGGTGTCATAGCGTCTACAATGCAAGATTCCTTCGAGGTCGCCGACTTGGTGATGGAAGACCTATCTTCAAACAATAATTATGGTAAGAAGAGTATTGATTTATCCATAATTCCTCACACCACTTGGCCTCAATGGGAAACCATCGACCGTGAAGAACATAGACGTGGTGTCAAACTCTCAAAGCCAAGAGATAAGTTCTTATCTCTCGAAGATGTCAACCATTACTTATCCCAACCATTTGTAAACCAATGATTTTCAAGTAAAAATTGATATTCTTCAAAATCCTGAATTTTGAAATTAAAAAACAAAATTAAATAAAAATAAAAAGAAAGCATTGGAAACTACTATTACTACTATATTCAAACAAGGATTGATCTGTTTGATTGATTGTACAGTCTAAACTACGAAAATATTATTATCACATTCATAATAAGATCATTGCAATATGTTGAGAAATATCTTATTTAAACGTTCTTTAACCACATTAATCCCACCAAAGATTGTTTCTTCACACCAAGTGGCTAAAGCCCCCAATGCAAAGAGAGTCTCTAATATGGTTAATTTTTATAAATCATTACCACAGGGGCCAGCACCAACAAATAAAAATCCAAAGGGTTTAATTAATTGGTATAGAGCTAAATATTTTGAAAAGGATAGTGTTCAACCATTATTACACTTAGTTGGTGCTGTTTTAATTTTCAGTTATTCTATGGATTATTATTTCCATTTAAGACATCATAAAGATGGAGGTCATTAAACAATAAGTACCCTACATATATATATAATTAAATATGAACCTCTCTCAACACAATAAATATTCTTCTTTATTATTATTATTATTATTATTATTAAATTTACATTATATCATTATATATGAATAGTTTTACACTTCACTAATATATAACACTTGAGTACCCCTCAAAAAGACATCACTTGTATATTTATGTAATAACCCATTATCATTATTTTCATAATGTTCTGTTGTGGATGATAATGTAACATTCATAAACCCATCAATTGATTCTAATTTACCTGAATATAACATACCAGAATGTAATTTAACATTGACTGGTTTACCGATGATATTGGCTAAGAATTGTGAGGATACACTTGTAGGTTCTGCAGTGGCTGTGGACATCTATATGGCTTTTGTTTCTTCTGTACTTGCTGTGTATTTCCTTCTTCAATAATAATATATAACTATCTCTAATATCTCTCTTTGTTAATTTATTGTATATTTTGTTTTTTCTGCGTTTTTTGTGGAAAACTGAAGCTTCCCTTTTGAGCTATATTATCCCAAATGGTAGTATATTTCCCGTTTGAGAAGTGCATACCGCATTAGGAAGTGTGATTGCAGAGGCTATTAATATCTTGAAACGAAAATTTGGGTTTTTGTGAATTGGAATTGAAATTAACGAAGTTGGTATTAATTGCTAGATCTTGAAGTGAGTTTTAAGAAGGTGTAGAGAGATTGGCTAATAGAAGGATAAGGAAGTAAGAGTGGATATATCTTTGCACAATGGATAGCGTGGAAACAAATAATAATACTAGATTAGATCCCGGGAGACATTCAAGACAATTTAGTTTTGATAATATAAATGGGCTGATGATGATACCTTCACCACCAACTTCACCTCCACCACCTCCACCTACAGCTTCAACAACACTTAAGACAACCTCAGAAAAGATATGTTCTCAATGTCATGATCCAATTGAAGATGGGAAGATTTATGAAATGGATGGGTTCCAATGGCATGAACATTGTTTCTTTTGTTCACGTTGTCATAAGACCTTGACTAATAATAATGAATTTATAACATTACCAAATGATAAAGATTCCTCATGTAGTCTTATTTGTAATGATTGTTCCAAAAATTGTCAACATTGTGGTAAACCAATTAATGATATGGCTATTATATTATCATCAAATGAGGCATATTGTCAAGAATGTTTTAAATGCTATAAATGTGGTGAACAAATTAAAGATTTAAAATATGTTAAGACTAAGAAAGGTTTATATTGTATTAATTGTCATAAACGGTTATTAGCCAAGAGACAATTATATAAAGAAAGACAATTAAGACACCAGCAACAACTCCAGCAACAATTATCACCTGTTAAATCTGATACGTCAGAAAGTACCGAGACTTTAACTTTACCAAAGAGATCAAGTATGAGACCAAGAAATAATGACTTAAATCATCATAATAAAAATATTCATAGACATTCAAGATCTTTATCAAATACACAACATATTAAAGTTGATGAAGTTGCTCCTGATTCAAATACAAATGTTAAAATACATTCGAGAAGACCAAGTGATGAAAGTGAAGGTTCAAATAAAGCAAACCATTCAAGAAGTATGTCTTTAGATGATGTATTGAATGCAACATTACAAAATGATGGGTTTTCATCAGATGATGATAATAATACTGAAAATAGCAAAACCGTGGACAAAGTTGATAAGGATAAGGATCGATTACCTTCTCCAATACATGAAACTAATTTGGAACATTTAATTACACCAACAAATTCAATGTCAAGTAGTAGTATCTCCACCATTCCTACAAATAATAATATTAATAATGTTAACACTAATAATGCCACACATTCTGATAATGATCCTAGTATTTCAATAAAGAGTAAGAAAGGTTTATTAGATGTCACAGAAACACATAATGTTAATCCATTATTGAAAACACCAGAATTAAAACAAAAACCTGCAAATAATAATAAAACAATAAATTTACCTTTAAATAGTCCCATGTCAACATTAAACACTGATCCATTAACATCACCAAACAAAAACAAAATTCTATCTACTAGTACTGCAATGAATAATAATAGAAACAATCAATTTATTAAGACTCTTGATATGATTCAAACCTCAAATCCAAGTAATAAAGGTTTGGCATTAGAATTTAGTGATACAAATGAAAAGATTTCCAATATGATGAAATCTGTTTCAAATAATCAAATTGGTACAATGGCCAGAAATGATTTTATTCAGGATAAGAATAATACAAATAATGGGAATAACGGGAGTAAAAAATTAGGTAGATCATTATCATTAAAATCAAAGAATTTTTTCAGTCATTGGAAAAGTAAAGGACATAATCATAGTACAAGTGATTCCAACAAAAAAATCGATCAACATACTTCTCCAAGAGCTAGTGTTAATATAAATAATAACCATAATGGTGATGATGATTTTGATACACATTCAGGTTGGGGTGTATCTCCACCAAGTGGTATGAAAAGTAATACTGCATCTCCAATCCCAGCTGCTACCATGACAACAACATCTGCTAATTCTACCACATTTACTCGTCATTCAAGTAGAGGTAAGAGTGATACATTAATATATAACAGTTCAAAGGCAAGTATTACCAATGATCAAAGTTTAACGACACCGAGAAATCAACATCAAAGAAATAATAGTAATTCATGGACAGATCCTAAATCTACGTCAGGTGTGGCCATGTTTAGAACCCCACCATTAAATAATCAAACCATTTTCAGAAGATTACCAAATGCTGGTCCCTCTGGAATGTCACATTCCACAAATTCATCTATTTCAAAACCCATGATTAATGTCTCTGAAAGTGTAGATACAAATATTAAATTAGAAGGTGATGAGAGTATTACAAGTAGAAGTAATAGTCCCGCTTTACATGGTAGATCTGCTAGTTGGCAAAGTCCATTATTTAACAATGGTAAGAAAAATATGTCTATTACAGAGGAAAATGTTGATAGTGAAGAACTGAAACCTAAAACTAGCGTCAAAGAAGATGACGATGATGAAGAAGAAGGTGAAGATGAAGATGAAGATGATATTGAAATTGTAGAATTGAAACTAAGAAAATTAAAATTAGAACTTAAAGAAATGGAAGTAACGAAACAGAAATTAAATATTGAAATTGATAATTTGAAAAGTCATAAAGATGAATTGGTTAATGATATTAATAAATTACGTGAAACAAAACAAAAATATTATGATATAAATTCAAGTCCGTCAAAATTTTATAATGAAGAGTTTAGTAATGATGGTACAACCCTAAAGGGAACAAGTTCCATGGGACCTGATGGCAGTAAGCCAAAATTTTGGAAATTATTTAGCAATTCCAACTCGTCTCATAATAATTCTAGTAATAATCCCGGTATTGGTAATACAGGTTCCACAATGACTACTGGTGGTACTATATCACAAAGATCATTGGGTTCAAATATTACAAATTTTTCAAATAATATTGCCAATGCAAGTGATACGAGTCTAATGACATCAGTTGATTCTACAAATTCAAGAAATAATATAAATACTACATCATTTGGTGGTGGTGCTTCTAATAATGGTAGTAGCTCTTATAATTTAACATTAAGTCAATATTGTTACAAGAATGGTAATAATGAATCTCATATTCCAGATATTATCATTAAATGTATTGATTTCATTGAAATGAATAAGAAAAATTTGGAGACTGAGGGGATTTATAGAAAATCTGGATCACAATCATTAATTGAAGAAGTGGAAAGACGATTATACCTTAATCATGATGATTTAGATTTCTCAGTGGATGATATTCATGTGGTAGCAAACGTTTTGAAAAGATTCCTTAGAAGATTATCTGATCCAATTATTTCCTTTGAGATATATGATCCATTGATCTCATTAGTAAAGGATAATAATTTAATTATGAATTTACCCTTATCAGATAATAGTAATGTTGAATTAGATTCAGATTTATTTGAATTTATTAAAGTTTCAATAACCAAGTTATTACAACAATTACCTGTTGAGAATTTAGAAGTCTTGAAATTATTAATTAAACATATTAATTTAGTGGCACAATATGATAAATTTAATTTAATGAATCTTCATAATTTAACATTAGTGTTTACACCAAGTTTAATTCACGATATTACTGGCGAAAGGGATATGATTGATATGAAGGAAAGAAATTATATTGTTGAATTTATATTATTACATAGATTAGTTTGAATAAACTAACACATCAGTATATATATACATAAAAATAATAACCAAGACGTTTTAAAACATATTGTTATTTTGATAGAAAATTGTACATGCAAAAATAAATAAATAAATAGGCGAGTTATGGGAATATTAAATGTAGTTTATATTTACAGTAGTGTAAAAGAAGGGTTTAATGAATATCTTTCACATCAGATTGTGAAAACATTTGTAATCTTCTTTTCCCCATTCTTAATAAATATTCAATAGTAGTAAAATCTTTTCTTTTCAAATCTTTATATTTATTAAATTCCGTATGAACATAATTTAAGAAATGTGGTCTATTCTCTATTGGTTTTTGATATATCATTCTAATCCAAAGTCTATATGAATGTAAGACATCCTTCTGTAACCCTGATAATCTTGCCATATTGATATAGGTTGTATGTTATCTGATTGTTCTGGGAGATTAAATCGAAAAGAGAAACTACTTGACTTAACTTGAAATAGTGTATTGTAAGATGACTGTCAAAGTGATATCTATATGACTTCTAGTTCTTGCAATAGAATTTCTAAACAAGAAAAGGTTTAATATCCTTTAAAAAAAATACACAGAAAATCTCGGTGTGCATATTTTTGAAAAATGTCCATAATTAAAAATTATATTACGTTTATGTGTAATAATAACAGGCAGAAATGTGAGAGAGAGAAGAGAGAGACAATGCTACTACCTACTATTAACATAGTGTTTGAAAGGAGATCTACAAGATGCTCAATCCATGTATTCACTCAATCATTATAATCTTACAGAATTATGGTACTATAACAAATGTTTGAATGTCTTTGAAAATTGAGTCAAAAAGCGGTAAATAGCGGAGGACACATAGAGGCGTATTTATATACAATTTGTGAATATTTCCCAAAAGGGAACCTCGGAACGGTAAGTGACGGCAACATGCGGAGTTTTCAAGAAGAATGGTAAACACCCGTCACAATACGGCTATTAATGCTATGATATTATAATATAATATATTACATTAGATTATAATATATTATCACTAAAAACATATAAATAGTGAAGAATTTTTGGTTCAATTGATTTCGATTGATTTCTTCTGATTCCTTTTAAATCTATCTTCTCATACTGACAGAATTATACAACAACATACACATATTCAAGATGATCTTATGTTCGGAAGACACAAAGACAAATATTAATACGTTACCAAACAGTAATATCTTCAACACTGTTGGGAAACAACATGTCCCCATCCCATCAAATGAAAAGACAACCACCATGGAACAAATTCCCTTTGGTCAATACATTTTCCAAAGAGTAATTACTGCAGGTACAAAATCTATCTTTGGTGTTCCTGGAGATTTTAATCTCCCATTATTAGAATATTTATATGAACCAACTTTAATTAAACAAGGATTAAGATGGATTGGTAATTGTAATGAACTAAACTCTGCTTATGCTTGTGATGGTTTTTCACGTTATTCAAATAAAATTGGTGTCTTGATCACTACATATGGGGTAGGTGAATTAAGTGCAATGAATGGTATTGCTGGAGCATTTGCTGAAAACGTTAAAATATTACATATTGTGGGTGTAGCTAGAGAATTAGATTCAAGACCAGGTTCATCAAATGCAAATAAAAATATTCATCATTTAATTCCAAATTTGAAAGATTCAAATTTTGTTGGGCCAAATCATAAAGTTTATTATGAAATGATTAAAGATAAAATTTCATGTTCTTCTGAATGGATTGATGATATTAACATAGCATGTGATCAAGTCGATAAAGTTATTAAAGATATTTATAAATATTCAAAACCTGGTTATATTTTTGTTCCTGTAGATTTTGTTAATAAATTAGTTAATATTACTAATTTAATTAATGAACCTGAAATTACAATGGAAATGTGTATTTCAAGACCCTCCCTTTCCACTATAAGTGAAATCACCGATTTGATTTGTAAATGGATTTATCATTCAAAGACTCCAGGTTTAATTGGAGATGTTCTTGTTGATAGATATGGTGCAAATAAGATGTTAAATGATTTCATAGATAAAACTGAAGTTTGGAATTTCTCTACTGTTAATGGGAAATCAATTATAAATGAATCAAATAAAAATTATATGGGTCTTTATAATGGTCAAGAAGGTGCTTCATGTGTTATTGAAAGATTTTTACAGTGTGATTTAATCCTAAATTTTGGTCTTGATATTAATGAAATCAATCATGGTCATTACACTTTTAATTATAAACCTGGAGCAAATTTAATTGAATTTCATCCAGATTATATCAGATTTGTAGATGGTTCCACTAATGAAGAAAAAATTTTTAAAGATGTTAATTTTATCTTTATAATGGAAGAATTATTGAATTCATTAAATAAAGATCAATTAAATTTCCAATATGACCCCAATGTAAAAGGATATTCAAGTCAAGAAGTTTATTCTAATGTTATTGATACTAATCCAAAGGAACAAGCCATCACTGTAGACTATTTATCAAAGACTTTACCAAACTTATTTAATCCTGGTGATGTTTGTGTTTCTGAAACTGGTTCAATTTATTTTGCCATTCGTGATATGGTTTTCCCAAATCAATTTAAATATATGGCACAAGGATTTTATTTATCAATTGGTACTGCATTACCTGCTGCATTAGGTATTGGGATTGCCATGCAAGATTATCCACGTTGTCATATTACAGATGATTCAATTCCCTTAGATTATAATCCAAGACTAATTCTTTTAGAAGGTGATGGTGCTGCACAGATGACTGTTCAAGAAATGACTTCAATGATAAGATATCAAGTGCCCATAGAATTATTTATTTGGAACAATGATGGATACACAGTAGAACGTGCCATTTGTGGTCCAACAAGATCTTATAATGATATTATGCCTTGGAATTGGACTAAACTATTTGATGCGTTTGGTGATATTGAGGGGAAATATACAATTAATACTCTAATTGATACAAAAACTAAACTTGTTGGTAAATTCAAACAATTAAAGAATAAACAAGAACGTAATATCATTGAATTAATGGAAGTCAAATTAGGTGTCTTGGATTATCCAAAACAATTGCATTATATGGTAACAGCAGCCAACGCCAAACAAAGATTAGAGAAGTTAGAGGACGAATCTTCAAGTTAACTTATCGAAATAACTTGTGTATAATATATATTATTATCTCTTATGATCCTTTGAGTACTCGCTATGTCTTTAATATATTATTATTAGATATTATTATTACAGTTCTTTATTTATGTTACCCGTCTCAACCATTTTTTTTTCTTTGTTTTTCTCAGCCGGCTAAAAAAAGTGGCATATATAAAGCAGATGAAAATCCATGAAATTTTCAACAATTTTTATTTCCTTTTCTTTATTGACAAAGGAACAAAAAGACCAAGCAATTATTCCTCATTCCGAGTTAACTGTTTAAACTTAAAAAGAAAGAACTTAAGTCATTTTTAAAAACCTCCCGCTTTTATAATCTATATTTCTCCCCAAATTAACATTAATCAATATTTAAATCATGTCTGGTAATTTAGATCAATCTTTAGATGAAATCATCGGTAAGAGACCACAAAGACCACAACATCGTCGTAATGCAGCTGGTCCAAAGAGAACTGGTAAACAAGTCAATGTTCATCGTGCTCGTCCACAAAATGGTAGACGTCCAATTCAAAGAAACGTTAGAGTTCCAGTTAATGCTGTTTCTAGAGTCTCTAGATTATTAAACACTAGCGGTCATGTTAAAGTTAATGTTGAAGGTTTACCAAGAGATATTAAGCAAGATGCTGTTAGAGTATGTTATTAAAAAATTTTAAGAAAAGAAGAAAAGGAAAGAATATTTTTGAATTAAATTTTTCATTTATTGTTTATTTTTTTTTATTGAGAAGTTTTTAGCATTTATGTTATCTTTTCATGAATCCTTCGAGATTCACACAAACAAACAAACATGCAATTATATTAATAGTAATAATAATAATAGTTTCACATTGTGTTCAAACTTTTAAAGACATTAGTTTGTCTCTATTATAACATTGTGATTATATTAGTGCGTTGATTATAAGCTGGGTTGTCGGAATTGTACAACGAAATAAAGTCATACTTTAAATAATCAGGTTTACCTGATTATTATTAATGTCGTTTTTTTTTTGGGTAAGTTGATATAAAGAGAATTGAGGATATTATTAACCAATATACCTCTTCTTCTAGCTGCAACAATAATGGGGTTTAGTTCTTTTAACATTATTGAAATGATCATATTATGAATAGAATTATATGAAGGACCAATTAAGTTTGTTATCTTTCAAGTCGGGAGAAATTTTATTTTATTTCATATTTGATCTTTTTGCTGGCATATAATGACTTTTTTGTTATTTAACGAAGTCTATTATAATATCGAGTACAATTCTAACACCTAATGAAACCTTGTAAATCAGTGGCATTGTAAATTATTAGTTTGTTTTCCAATTGAAACTTTTTCAACCCTATTATAATATGGTTTTGAAACCATGTTTTTTCGTAGTATATCTTGTTTTTGTTTTCGTTTTCCAACTTTTGAATCCAATCCAATATTAAATGTTAAATTTATTTTAATTCCTAATTCCTTCCTTTTTTTGAATATTATTGTGTCCGTCCATTATTGAATTAATTTTAACTAACAAAATATTTTTTTTTGTATTTACTGACAATAAACTAATTATTATCTTAAATACTTACTATTTTATTTTTTCCTATAGGAATTCTTTTCTACTCATGTTGGTGGTGTTACTGGTGTTTTATTATCTTACAATGAAAGAGGTTTATCCACTGGTATGGCTAACATTACTTTCAAGAATGGTGATTTAGCTCAAAAAGCTGTCGCCAAATTCAATGGTGCTCCAATTGATAATGGTAGATCTAGATTAAGATTAAATATGATTGTTTCTGCTTCTGCTGCTGCTGGTTCCAATCCACAAGATTTATCTAGAAGAATCCAAGCTTTACCATCTGGTAGAAACGGTCGTCAACCACAACAACAACAAAGAAATGCTGGTCCTCAAAGAAATGCCGGCCCACAAAGAAATGCTCCAAACAAACAAAGAGGTCCAAATAAGAAGGCCATTTTAGCTAAGAAACAACATCAAAAGAAACCAAAGCCAGCTAAGAAAAGTTTAGAAGATCTAGACAAAGAAATGGCTGATTATTTCGAAGATAAGAAATAAGTAAGTTATATGATTTATCTTTTCCCTTTTTTCTTTCAAACTAATATTATTCCTACACCCTTTATTTGGGAAGATTTTAATTTAATTCCTCTATGTAGCTACGTAAATGTAATAAATATTTTATAAAAAAACAACAGGTTGTGTTTTCTTCAAAAAATTGTTATTCTACTTTTTTTTATGAATGTTTATATAAATATATATACAAGTAGGGTTGATTTATATATGATTCAATCAATCATCTTTATTTCTTCTATCCCAAAATCCTAGTTTATCACCTCTCTTTCTTGTGATAGCACTAACACCACCAGCTTCATATTTACTCCTTCTATGGAATGTATTCTCTTCTGTTGCATTCGGATCTGAACTATCCTTTAAAGCATTCTTAGGTAATGGGAATCCAGGTTTCACCTGAGCAATATTTGAATAATAATCCTGTGCAAATTGGTCTCTTTCATGATCTAAAGATTTATTATATTCAATATCTTGCATCATTGCCTCAGGTTTAAATTTTGCATCTCTTCTTGATTTAATTATTGTTTTCACAATATAAATAGAGATACCACCACCAATAAATAAATAACCTACTGTCTTACTAATTTAAAATGGGTTAATTGTTAATAAACTATGAATGATTTCAATAAACGGAGAAAAGAATGATTTAAAAAATAATAATACATACCCAATCTTTTTAAAGGGTCCAAAGGCTTCCATATTTTTGTGTTTCTGATTATATAGTATAGTAGTGAGTTCTTATCACGGTATATATAACAGTGGGCTATTGTATTTTATACCGTTAACTTCTATTGGTTTTATATTCTTGTAATAAGGACTTTTCAAGATTTCATGTTGTAAATGATTTTAATTTATTTAAAGTATTATAAAAAGGAAAACAAAAAAAATGAACAAATAACAAGATGATAAAGAAAGATAACTGATTCTAACAATTTTATATTATATTAGTAATTATATTATGATAATGCAGAAGGATATATAATTTATAAATCAAATAAATAAACTCTTAAAGAAGTATGGATAAAGTCTCTTTAATTCAGTCGTAGTGTTACAAATAAAATAAGGGTTGGCAATAATTCAAGGAGTCAGTTCTCTAATGTAGATAACGTTTCATAAGTGTAAAACACAGTTGCATTAGCTGGTACAGCTCTAATTAATGTAATCCCTAATCCACGATAGAAACCTTTAAACCCATATCTAGTAATAATTTTAGTAATAGCCTTTTTAATAGTTGTATGTTCAGTTTGCATGATAGATTTAACAGTATCAGCGGGGAAAATACTTGCATTGAATGCTAACCCTGCACTGGCACCAGAGACTAATAGTTCCCAGGTCTTATTATCTTTATCCAATGGATGTCTTTCTTTTAATTTAGATTTCACTAATTCATAAGTAGCAAACCATGCCACCCCACCGAATGATTCCCTTATAAATGTACTTGACTGTCCCTGCCATAGACCAGTGACACCGTTTGTTTTCAATACATTCATTAAAGTTGGAATAATCTTAGTTGTTTGCTGTACAGCTCCAGGGATCTTATTCTCTAGGTTAGCGACTTGTAATTTACATTTAATCAATTCCACAGGTGTTAACACGAAACTTGCAAATGAACCTGCCACAGCACCGGAGATGATAATATTAGATAATTCACTAACTTGAGTGGTTTTATTTAAATATTTGGAAGTTTGATTATATGCGACGAAAAGAGTGGCATTTTCTAATGACGCACCAAATAATGGGGATGCAATGCCTTGGAAAAACCCTCTTAATATCCCCTCGTTGGTGTAAGTATATTTAATACAAGACCAGGTTGTGGGGAACATCTTTGAACCTTGTGTTTGTAATCTAACTTTCACCGTATCAAATGGATATTCAATAAATTTACCACATGCACCTGCAATGGACCCATTCAGTATATCTTTGAAAGCGGAATTTTGGTTGTTGATAGTATGATGTTTTTCTTCTGTAGACATTGTTCTTCTTCTGTGATTGTACAATTCCTGTGTTTAGCGTAATATAATAATAATTAGCAAGTATAAATAAGTAAGCGTGTGTGTGTATATATTACTTGATATGCGACTATTCTTTCGACAGTCCCTCTGGATCAATAGTGAATGTAAGTATATATATATAATTGCAAGCTCTACTTATATATTATCTATCTATCTATCTATCTATCAAAACTGCCTATCAAATAGTATAATGCAATCCATTTGTTTGAATTCAAGATCTCAAAGATCAAATTCCCGATGGCCTCCCGCTATAAAATATTTACGCCTACAAATATTTTAGTTAGAATATTTTTCACTCACTTCCCACGAAGATTCAGCAAATGTCGCAAACAATTTTTTTTTTCTTCAAAACTTTTTTTTTCATTCCAAAATTTCATTCTTTGTAACTTCTCTGGGCAATTGTGAATTTATATAACATTTTGTATATTACTTATTCACTTTTATGTGGTTTTGGACGTTTTAGATTATTATATATTACTTATAATTCCTTTTTAAAGTACCAAGGAATAGTCTGCTCTTTTGCTTAAATCGATTATTTCAATTCAACAACTAAAGAATATTATTCAAAAATGAAATACTTAGCTGCTTATTTATTATTAAATCAAGGTGGTAACACTGCTCCATCTGCTGCTGATATCAAGAAGGTTGTTGAATCTATTGGTGTTGAAGCTGATGAATCTAGAATTAATGAATTATTATCTTCTTTAGAAGGTAAAGGTTCTTTAGATGAAATCATTGCTGCTGGTGCCCAAAAATTCGCTTCTGTTCCAGCTGGTGGTGTTTCTGGTGCCGTTGGTGGTGCTTCTGCTGGTGCCGCTGCCGGTGAAGCTGCTGCTGAAGAAGCTGAAGAAGAAGCTAAGGAAGAATCCGATGATGACATGGGTTTCGGTTTATTCGATTAAACAAAGTTTTAATTTTAAAATAATATATCTATATATTTTTTTTCTTATTTAAATCTTATATAATCACATTTTGAATAAATTAACATTCATTAACTCTATCTTCATTTTATTTCTACTTCAAAGTCTTTAATATTGATTGTAATTTACGTATCTCTACAATATCATCAGAATCTAATGATTTAATTTTATTTTCAAGATTATATATCAATTCTTCCAATTCTTTTAAGACTTTCTTATCATAACTCTTAATATAATTTGTCATATCATCTGATCCCGTGGATTCCCTGATTGCATTTTGTAATGTACTTAATTTATTACATTGCAATTTTAAATTTTCAAGTTCATTTTCACCAATCCTAATAGCATGACAATGATTTATTAATTCTTCTCTTAATATTTTATATTCTTTAATTTGATTCTTTGTCTCGTCATCATTTTCAGTGACCAATTCAGGTAATTTATTAATATTTTCAATTAAATAATCTAAATTATAATAATTCATTGAACCTTGATCATCTCTATTTAAGAATTGTGAATTAATCTTATTATTTAACTTAGCAATATTTCTAATATGTAATGATTTAATAATCTCTGTACGATCTCCTAAATTTTTATCATATTCATTATTAATTACATTTTGTGTAATTATATCTTGTGCAATTTGTGTTATATTAGTGGATCGAAGTTGATTTAATTTATTATTAATTATATTTAACACCTCTGATGGGATCTTTGATTGATTTGATTCTTTTGTGGAGTCTACTATAATACTGACTTGTTTATGAATAAAGTTAGATAATTCTTCATGTTGATTAATTGTATCTGACATGTTTATACCTGTTTGCTTATTTGTTATTGTAATTATTCAATGTTTTTTTACACTTTACTTTTATACCAACTTTTTTCAAAAATTGATTTAAGTATGATAAAGAGTCAGATATTATTTATTTTTTGATATTTTATATGGTATTTTATTTATTTAATCTATAAAAGAAACTATTAAAGTGAAAAAGTTGCTTGCAAAATAAAGTATTAATTAAAGGTAAGATATAATCTTAATATAGTAATAATGTAGAAAAAAATGTTATGCTAAAAGGGTATATTATGTTGAATATAAGTTTTATAATAGTAATAACTTCTTAAACAATTGGAGCGTTTGGCATCATTGTTGCTCTAAATGAGAAATATGAATTATCATCATTAACCACCATACAATATAATGAATACCAACCACAACAACTTGATAAAATACCAAAATAACCACCAGCCATCTTAACATTATTATTATTTATAAATGAACCGATACAAAGCATTAAGAATGTTAAATCTAAGAAAGTTAATAATAAAAATAACCCCCATGAAGATTTTAAAGTACACATTAACATTAAAAATGTGAACACAGTCCAGCCTGCTAGGAAAAACCCAATGGCATTATCTAACATTACAGAATTTTCACCATACCCTGAAATACTATGGAATTGATCAGTATTAATACAACCCCAAGAGATCCAAAACCCACCAAAGGAACTAAACACTGTCATTGCATAAGTATCACCGGTGACAAAACATAAAAGACCAGCAAATAATTCGATAGCACCACCAAAGAACATGAATAAAGAGATTAATAATTTAACATTTGTGACACCACGAACATTAGCATTGACTAAAGAAAGAGTCATACATGATAAAGAGAAGGAAGCTAACCCTAATGGAACTGGATTACCTAATTTTCTAAATCTCGATTGATCCTTTGGATAAGCATCTGTGGAGTTATTATTAGATAAATCTGAACCTAATGCTGTTAATAGATCAGAACGTCTATATGTACGATCACCAAGGGTGATATATTCTTTATTATAAAAGATTTCATCTACTTTTTGAGTAGATTCTGCAACGCTTTGAGATTTTTCCATTTCTGAAGAAGAACTTGGCATAGTCATATGTGGGTTGATGTATATAAAATAGATATACAAGAGAAAATAGGAGACTTATATATGTTTCAGAAAATACTAATGATAATAAAAAGGAGAGATGAGCAAGACAATAGTTAATGTATTAATTAAATTTATCAAATGGCTGTTCATGAAGTGATTGTGGAGAATATCTCCTTTCTAATGACTCTTTGTCAAAGTTTATATAATCTTGACCGCTTCGAGGCAAATATCTAAATATTAAAAAACAGAGTGCAAAATTTTTTTTCAGTTCAGTTCAATTAGCTTTACCTGTGAAATGGAGACAGCCGTGCGGGAAACAACAATGAAAACAAAGAGATCGTAGATTGAAATTCTTCGAAAAGTGAGCGAAACTTAGAAAAAGCAACGCTGGGCCGACCCCACTTCCCGGATTAGGCAAGCCAGCGGTTATTTTAACTGAATAGAACAATACCGGGGGCCACCGCGGAAAACCGGAATTACAATTTGCTATTAATATGAGATAAGAACCGGTGATTTGAGTAAACAAATAATAATTGATTGAATACCGCGGGTGTAAGGAACCGTCAGCCATCGCATTGGAAAGATGAAAATACAAAAGGTCAATTAATGTAATATCAAACGGAACTTCTGAAAAAATTGCGATTTCCCCGGCGGGCATTGTTATTCTTTCAAATTTATTTCAGAGGGGAGGGTAACCGTAATTATTTGAAAAATTGAACTATGTGCTTGGGCGAAGATGCCAGAACGGCCCTGTTCCCACTCCTTCACCCACGCAAAACAAAGTTTCATGAAAGTTTGTTTTCTTTCGGCCAACTCGGAAAACAGAACGCTTCTGTGCGTTTCCCTAAGGCTCTTCCTAATATAGGGCAACTCATCTCTAGGCAGATGACCCATCAGACGGTGCTACTACGTTCATCCCTTCTAGGCAGCCGTCTCCTTCCAGCAATGGGGTTTTTTCCCTACCAGTGTCTGCCCGCCTACAGCATTTACACAACGGGAGCAGAAACAGTCCTGAGATCTCTCATCTTTTCAATGCCTTTTTTACAATTAGTGAAAAAAAAAAAAAATTTTTTTCAGCGCAAAAAAAAAACGTAGTTCGTATTGTTTGGCCCATCGGATCTTTTTCTATCTTCATTTACTAAGAAACATATATATACTTTTCAATATTTAACCATTACTCTTAATTTCTTCTTACTATCTCTTATTTCTCTTTACACTTATAATTCAATTAATTTAAATTCTCTTTACTTCAAATCCCTGAAACACATTCCCAAAACAATCAATACAAAACATACAAAATGGTTGCTTTCACTGTTGACCAAATGCGTGGTTTAATGGACCAAGTTACTAATGTTCGTAACATGTCCGTTATTGCCCATGTCGATCATGGTAAATCCACTTTAACCGATTCTTTAGTTCAAAGAGCTGGTATTATTTCTGCTGCCAAAGCTGGTGAAGCTAGATTTATGGATACTAGAAAGGATGAACAAGAAAGAGGTATTACTATTAAATCTACTGCTATTTCTTTATACGCTGAAATGTCTGAAGAAGATGTTAAAGATATTAAACAAAAATCTGATGGTAATGGTTTCTTAATTAATTTAATCGATTCCCCAGGTCATGTTGATTTCTCTTCTGAAGTTACTGCTGCTTTAAGAGTCACTGATGGTGCTTTAGTTGTCGTTGATACCATTGAAGGTGTTTGTGTCCAAACTGAAACCGTCTTAAGACAAGCTTTAGGTGAAAGAATTAAGCCTGTTGTTGTTATTAACAAAGTTGATAGAGCTTTATTAGAATTACAAGTCTCTAAGGAAGATTTATATCAAACTTTTGCTAGAACTGTTGAATCCGTTAACGTTATCGTTTCCACTTATGCTGATGAAGTCTTAGGTGATGTTCAAGTTTATCCATCCAAGGGTACTGTTGCCTTCGGTTCCGGTTTACACGGTTGGGCTTTCACCATCAGACAATTCGCTAACAGATACGCCAAGAAATTCGGTGTTGATAAGAATAAGATGATGGAAAGATTATGGGGTGATTCTTTCTTCAACCCAAAGACTAAGAAATGGACTTCTAAGGAAACTGGTGCTGATGGTAAGCCATTAGAAAGAGCTTTCAACATGTTCGTCTTAGACCCAATTTTCAGATTATTTGAAGCTATTATGAACTTCAAGACTGATCAAATTCCAGTCTTATTAGAAAAATTAGAAATTAACTTAAAGGCTGAAGAAAAGGAATTAGAAGGTAAAGCTTTATTAAAGGTTGTTATGAGAAAATTCTTACCAGCTGCTGATGCTTTATTAGAAATGATTGTTATGCATTTACCATCTCCAGTTACCGCTCAAAACTACAGAGCTGAACAATTATATGAAGGTCCAGCTGATGATGCTGCTTGTTTAGCTATCAAGGCTTGTGATCCAAAGGCTGACTTAATGTTATACGTCTCCAAGATGGTTCCAACCTCTGATAAGGGTAGATTCTACGCTTTCGGTAGAGTTTTCGCCGGTACTGTTAAATCTGGTCAAAAGGTTAGAATTCAAGGTCCAAACTATGTTCCAGGTAAGAAGGATGATTTATTCATCAAGGCTATTCAAAGAGTTGTCTTAATGATGGGTAGATTCGTTGAACCAATTGATGATTGTCCAGCCGGTAACATTATCGGTTTAGTCGGTATTGATCAATTCTTATTAAAGACTGGTACTTTAACCACTTCTGAAACCGCTCACAACATGAAGGTCATGAAATTCTCTGTCTCTCCAGTTGTTCAAGTCGCTGTTGAAGTCAAGAACGCTAACGATTTACCAAAATTAGTCGAAGGTTTAAAGAGATTATCCAAATCTGATCCATGTGTTTTAACTTATATGTCCGAATCTGGTGAACATATTGTTGCTGGTACTGGTGAATTACATTTAGAAATTTGTTTACAAGATTTAGAACACGACCATGCTGGTGTTCCATTAAGAATTTCTCCACCTGTTGTTGCTTACAGAGAAACTGTTGAAGCTGAATCTTCTCAAGCTGCTTTATCTAAATCTCCAAACAAACATAACAGAATTTACTTAAAGGCTGAACCAATGGATGAAGAAGTTTCTTTAGCTATTGAAGATGGTAAGATTAACCCAAGAGATGATATTAAGGCCAGAGCTAGAATCATGGCTGATGAATTCAACTGGGATGTTACCGATGCCAGAAAGATTTGGTGTTTCGGTCCAGATGGTACTGGTGCTAACTTAGTTGTTGACCAAACCAAGGCTGTTCAATACTTAAACGAAATCAAGGATTCCGTTGTTGCTGCTTTCCAATGGGCTACCAAGGAAGGTCCAATTTTCGGTGAAGAAATGAGATCCGTTAGAGTTAACATCTTAGATGTTACTTTACATGCTGATGCTATTCACAGAGGTGGTGGTCAAATTATTCCAACCATGAGAAGAGCTACTTACGCCGGTTTCTTATTAGCTGAACCAAAGATTCAAGAACCTGTTTTCTTAGTTGAAATTCAATGTCCAGAATCTGCTGTTGGTGGTATTTACTCCGTCCTAAACAAGAAGAGAGGTCAAGTTGTCTCTGAAGAACAAAGACCAGGTACTCCATTATTCACCGTTAAGGCTTACTTACCAGTTAATGAATCTTTCGGTTTCACTGGTGAATTAAGACAAGCTACTGGTGGTCAAGCTTTCCCACAAATGGTGTTCGATCACTGGGCCACTTTAGGTTCCGATCCATTAGACCCAACCTCCAAGGCTGGTGAAATTGTTTTAGCTGCCAGAAAGAGACACGGTATGAAGGAAGAAGTTCCAGGCTGGCAAGAATACTACGACAAATTATGATTTAATCCTTTTGTAAAGGTTTATCTAAAATTCATTTTTTGTTTGTAGTTTAAAATTAGTCATCCTCTAATGTTATATATTATAATTTACTTTCTCATTCTATTTATATAATTAAATAAAAAAATATTGTTATCTTTTTATTTGTTTCTTCTTTGATTTTTTTTATATCAAAGTAATCTTTTAACTGTTTTATAGTGTTTATTTAATATGGAGTTTTTTGCCATTTAAATACTTATAAAATTTTGTCATATTGAAATAGATCAACAAATGCATCTTAACATAAACTTTTAAACCAATACAACAAGAGATGACAACATTAGAATGAGTCTCCCTAACGATTTGAAAGATTTATATGTTCAATGGCTTGGTGAATTTATAGATAAATTGACTATAAGACAGGAACAATTGAATCTAACATACACCAAAGCTAAAAATTACTTAGAAGAAACTGAAGGGCCATTCTATTATCCACAAGATTTAAGGAAAGTCAAGGGGATTGGTGGTGTTATTATAAAAAGACTAGAAACACGATTAGAACAACATTGTAAAAAAATTGGTGTTTCAGTTCCTGATAAAAGTGCATCTCGACCCACGTCAAGAAAGAGAACTACAACAGCATTAAGAGTTAACACTAATGACAGTAATAAAGATAGTGAAGATGAACTTTCAACCAAGAAGAAAAGAAAGATAAAACCTTACATTCCAAAGAAACGATCCGGTGCCTATGGTATACTGTTAGGTTTATTAGAATTAAAGGCTTTTCATAGAGGCGTTTCAAAAGAAGATATTATTAATGTTGGTCAAAAATATACTGATTCTAGTATGGTATCGAACCATTCCACAAAAGAATTTTATGCAGCTTGGTCATCTATTGTACAACTGAAAAAACATGAATTGGTGTTAGAAGAAGGTAGACCCAAGAAATACGTTTTAACAGAGTCGGGCATTGAACTAGCTAGGACTTTGAAGGCTGCAGATGGTATCCATTTTAGTACAGACAATGTAAAGGAATCTCGAAATCAAGAATACTATGATGAGACTGAATTATCTGCAGATTTGAGTACGTTAGTAAGATCCAATAAAGTGGAAAGAACAGAAAAAAATAATTCATCTTTTATAGAGACTACATTTCATAATATTAGTACGCCACAATCAAATAAAAAAATGGATCAATTTAATACTTCAGCATCTAATAATAAAATTATGAGAAGAAGATTTGAAAATACTAGCTATGAAATATGGCCTAAAGGTTCATTTGAAATTTATCCAATTATCGACCACAGAGAAATCAAATCTCAAAGTGATCGAGAATTCTTTTCTAATGCATTTGATAGAAAACATATGAAAAATGAAATACGGCAATTATCGTTAGGTGATATCATATGGGTAGCTAAAAATAAAACTACAGGTACCTTATGTGTCTTAAATACAATTATTGAAAGAAAACGATTAGATGATTTAGCCATGAGTATTAAAGATAATAGATTTATGGAACAGAAAAACAGATTAGAGAATTCAGGTTGTCTTAACAAGTATTATTTAATTGAGGAAACAATGAGTGGGGTTGTCTCTAATATGTCAGAAGCACTTAAAACTGCCCTATGGACAATTTTAATTTATTATAGATTTTCAATTATTAGAACATCTAGTTCTGAACAAACAGTAGAGAAACTACATGCATTAGATTCAGTGATAAAACACGAATATTCAAAGAAAGAGTTATTAGTGATGCTTCCTAAACAATTAGATAATCAACAACAATACAAAGCGACGTTACAACGATTTAACTTAGAGTTTGGGCAAGATACCAATGTTCAATGTTGTCACACTTTTGAAGCCTTTCAAGATATAATGGGTAAGAGTGATATGAGAACTATTGCTGAGCTAACAATTCAGGTTCTGATGTATATAAGAGGTGTTTCATTGGAAAAGGCAACTGCTATTCAAGGTATATATCCCACTTTAAATCACCTGTTATCCGCATACCGTTCATGCAGCTCCGATATTGAAGCTAAACAGTTATTATTTATGAAGTTAGGACAAGCCCCAGGAAATAAAAAAATTACTAAAGGTTTGTCTGAAAAAATTGCAGACGCATTTACCGTTGGATAATATACGACACATTTACCATTTTACATAATTTATATAGATAGTAATGAGCTGTAATTGAATGTAATTAATATTCTTACAAATTTTTTTTCTTTTGTGTCATAATCAAACAAACAACAACATATGCAACTAGTGGTTCTTTAAATAATAAAAACTGTAATAAATAGTATTGATGAAAATAACCCCTCGAAATGTAGTAAGGGTCTGAAGTTCTTCTTCCTGTTGCTGTTTCCTCTTCTAAAAACTTATTTATCATAATAATTTTTTTCTCTTAGTCTTTAACGTTAAGGGACATTAGAATAGGTTATATATTGTGTTTAAGAACTTCAAAGTATGATTCTAAAGTCATCCAACTTATTAATTATTAGTTTCGATTAATCCTACCTACTCTACAATTCACCATACTTTTAGTTTTTGATGCTAATAGCTAACAGAATACCTATTTTTCGATGTTTTTGAACCAGCATAAAATTCAATCCAAACTAGGCGTTTTCTATTGACAACTATGTAATTAAAGTGCACTTGAAAAAAAAAGAGGGTTAAATCAACACACAACCATGTATTATACTCAAATATTATTAAGTTATATCCCTTATATTAAAGAAATTGCCCCTCAAAGGTAACCTATTTTATATTAAAACACTTTCAAATGTACATTTATACAAGTTGTAAATTTTATATATAGATGAAACCTCTAGACCAGCTCATTTAACATAGCTTTATGTAGTTCTTATAGAATTGATATCTGTGGAATAAAAAAGGGGTGTAAAACGAACAAAACCGTTCGCGCAAGTAGTTCAGTGGCTAGAATTCCTCCTTCCCAAGGTGGGGGCCCGGGTTCGATTCCCGGCTTGCGCATATTTTTTTTGCCAATTTTTGATGTCACTCTCCTATATAAAGGGATCCTGATAACAATTGCCTCCTTCACAATCTAATATTTTATTTTAAGTCTGAAGAATTGGATATAAAAATATTTGTTGTGGAATAACACTGTTTTACTTTTCTTTTAGTATACTGTAATACTGGATGATAAAGTCTTTTAGAGGACAAACGTAGTGTATGAGGTATAAAAGGTCTGATCCTAAAGGTGAAAACATTTAAAGCTTTGTAAACACTTTGATGTATACCGATACAATTTAGAATACAAGATTGGAGATAGGAACAATATTTGAAAAGTCCGAAATTTGGGGTCACCTATAATGTTTTCACGTGTAAACTTCTTCTCTATTTCAACTGACACCCTTAAATTACACATCTGGATAATTTGAGGAGATTAATTTTCAGATATGCAACACTCAAAGATTAGCTAACTCTTAAAGACACATTGTAAAGCAATTTCAAGTTACTTTTATTGTATTTTCAAAAATGAAGGAAACTCATATCCTTTTGAATTACTTAAGACTTCGTCTGATTATAGTTAGTTAAAATTCTTTCTATTAAAACATTATTAAAAATGCCAGCATAAAATGTTTTTTTCTAATGCTTTTTTTAAAAAGACACAAATGGTGTCAAGACTAATAATTTCTGAATCATTTTCCTACATGAGGCCTGTTGGTGCTATTGGAGCCCAAGAAATCAGCTTTTTAGCCTATCCAAAGGTATCTCATCTTTTCTTTTAGACATATAAAATTCTAAGTGTCAGGCCTTATAGCATTTGTAAGTACCCATTCTTCTTCTGTTAAAACGTTTGCGTCGTATTTCAAAATGCACAAAGCAATATTCAGTTTTTAAAAACTTTAAAAATTACGCGTCAGAAAAAAAGAGTAATATGAAATCTATAAGATAGAGGTTATCGATAATAGTTAAAGTCTAAAATATATACATACCTATCATAATTAATTGTACAAAACATTGACTGTCAAACCTGTTTTGAATTCAGTAGATGTTTTGTTAAATCTTATGGAGAAATATCATCCACACTTGGAAGGTCTTAAAACGCGTCGTCAAGCATGGCTAGATTTAATGGAAGAGTACAACTCAGTTGTTGGTACATCACATGGCAACCCGGAAAAGCTAAGACTTAAATTTAAAACTACTGTTGGATGTTATAAAGAAGATGGTACAATTTGGGTTAAATCGAAAACGGTTCCATTGCTAAAGAAATTAACTAACGAATATTATACAAAAGGGACGCATCATATAGACTTGGCCTTATATTTCCAGTTATTTGATAAGTACAAACCTTTTTCAAAAACTCCTCGTCAAGGTCAACATCCTTGGAAGCCGATAATGGATGAGTATAATTCAAGACATGGTATACATATAACAGTTGCATCTTATCTAAGGGAGAAGATGACAATTATGATTAGAAAGCTTTCTAAAGATTACCAAAATGGATATATGTCAAAAATCAATTGTAAGGATGAGGATTTGATTAAAAGGGTATTTGATCAATTTAATAAGGCTTATCAAAAACCAAAACCTATTTTGGGGAAGATCTTATTGAACTTAATGGATAAATATAAACCACACTTGCAGCCCGTAAGAAAGAAAAATCTAGCATGGGACCTTTATTGGAAGAATATAATTCTATTGTTGGGGCAAATGTAAAAGACTATAAATCTTTTAAACGTAAATTTGCAAAAATGATGAAGGCAGTTAAGGCCAATGACAAGGCCAATATGGATTGTGAGAACCATGATCTATTAAGAAAATTGACAAAGGAATATGATACCGGTCATGTTGGCAAACAACACAATATATCCCTAAATCTGTTACTTTCTTTGATGGATGAACACAACCCACATACTTCGGCAATAGGAACTGATATTGACAGATGGAAACCAGTTGTCGATGACTATAACTTACTTTCAGGGAAAATACATAGTCATTATACAGTAAAGGCAAAATTTATTTTTGTCATGAAATCAATCAAGAGAGGGGAAATAGATTTGATTGATTGTGATAATATGGGATTGTTAGAAAGGATGATTAAAGAGTATGATCATGCTAGGACAAAGACACAATTAGAGGCGACTGATTTACTCTTAGAATTACTTCATAATTATAAACCTCATTTACAAACTATGAAATATATTTCCCCAACATGGAAGGCTCTTCTTGAGGAGTATAACTTTATTACTGGTGAAAAAATAAAATCTGATCATACGATTAGAAAAAAGGTTTACAATATTGTTAAAGCATATAAGGCAGATGAAAAATCCTTTGATACTTACCGTAATGTTAAATTATTAAAACAAATCAGTGTTGAATGTGATAGACCATATCTCAGTGGAGCTGACTTAGAACTGGATTTATTTTTAGAATTGACTGACAAATATATGTCCCGAAAAGAACGTTGGACAACTTTAAAAACTGTATATGATTCAATTTTAAGGGATTATAATTCAATCACAGGTTCAAATTTTATTACACATATCTGGCTCAAAAAAAAATTTATCAATATCGCAACAGCTGTTAACAAAGGAAACTATTCCTTAGATGATTGTAAACATCTTGATCTGTTTAAGAAATATGCAGAAATGTTTGGAACTCGAAAAGATACATCATTCGATATATTGATTGAATTGATGGGTAAATACAGACCTTATAAAATGTCTGAAAGATACCAGAAAGTGGTTTGGAAAAAGATTCTAAAAGAGCATTGTGCTCTTCATGGAAAGGCCATTAAAGTATCTTCTTTGATGGAAAGTTTTGTTGCTGCCAATGAAAAGTATTTAGCAACATCATCGTTAGTTAAATGCAAGAATAAGGAATTGTTTCTTCAGTTGGTAAATGAATATAAAAAATATAAAACTAAGTTAACTTCAAATTCTCTAATTTCCAAGAAACGTTCATCCCATGGAAAAGTCGATGGAAATCAAAAAGAAGAAGAAGATAAAGAAGAAGAAGAAGAAGAAGAAGAAGAACAAGAACAAGAACAAGAACAAGAAGAAGAAGAAGAAGAACAAGAAGAACAAGAACAAGAACAAGAAGAAGAAGAAGAAGAACAAGAAGAACAAGAACAAGAACAAGAAGAAGAAGAAGAAGAAGAAGAAAAAGAAGAACAAGAACAAGAAGAACAAGAGGATGATGAACATAATAGTCACACAGTAGTTAAGGAAGAGGTAACATCTGATACTGATGCATTGTTTTACTATGATGACGATTCTGTAGACTATGGTCACAGTACAAAGAATTCTTCTACAGATGAAATGGATTATACTACTATTGTTAAAACTGAATATGCTTACCCACAATTTATAAAAATACCGAGAAACATGAACTTCAAAATAACGAAATTAACTAACCATTATAAGGAGAGAAAAATGTTTTTGGAAAAACTAAGCTTCAAAAGAAATGTGTTGAATTTGTGAGATTGAGAAGTGATTTGAGAAATATGAACGAGAGTAAAAAACAACTGTTTCACATTAAGGTAGAAAGTAGTAAATTATCGTTGAGGGATGGTTTTAGTGATATCACCTCACAATTATCAACTTTTGAAAAGAACTTCCAAACTGATAATAGTGAAACATCTAGATTATATGCTGAGCTTTCAAAGATGTTAGTTAAATAAGTTACAGACTTTATAGTATTAATTAATGTATACTATTTATAGAATGTATCTATCAGAAGACAATATAACTGTGTGATCAGGAAGAATTTCTTTCTTGGTCTTTTTAAAACCGCATCTTTAGTCTTCTTTAGGTATCACTATTTATAATTGAACCACAGGATAATTAGTCTCAAAAACGTTTTTAAAGCTTCATAGTGAGGGGACTATGTTTTGTTTGAAAAAAGGAAAATCTTTGAAGACACTTCCAAAGAATTATAATAGTTGGAGATTTTGGAAATAAAATATTTCGAATGGATTCTCCAAGACTTGATAGCTAATTGAGTTCTAAAGAAGCGAGCCTTGCTTGATAGTGTCCTTTAACTTACGTTTTTAAATAATATAATAATAACAAGGTTAATATTAGAAATAGTCATGTTTAGAATATAAAATGTTCCATCTCCTGTTATTCTTTAATGAGAAGAATAAATTAATTATACAAATGTTTAGAAATTGATCTCTTTCTTTTGGATAAAATTTCTTCTTTGTTTTTCATCGACGACAATTAGTGTCACTTTTCCACGAGATGATAATATGTGACAACTTCAATGTTTCACAGCTTTATCAATAATTATCCTCTTGCAAGGTTAAATATATCATCTTAGAGCTTGTTTCATACACTTTCTAATGATTACAATATAACTATACTTTGTTTTTAGAACGTGATCATTTTAATGGTATCTATAGCTGCTCAATTATCACAATTTGTATTATTTCAACCTTAGATTCAGATTTGGTTTATAAAGATGATTTTTCAATATTATTAAAATATGGAAAACTAATAATGTAAATTGGCGATGATAAGATCTTTATTTATTAACATTAACTATGTTGTTGTTGCAGGTACCTAGTATAATCTACATCCGACATGGTATACTCAATTGACACATTGTTGTTAATTTGATTAGATATTTTTATGATTATATTATCTATTGTGTATTTTCTTTTCTATATAATATACAAATTAAATATATTCAACCAATGACTTCTTGGAGTAATATTTACTCCCTTTATATAATAATTGAATTCATCATCAACGATGATAATTATCACCTATTAATATCTAATATATCAATGGAATCCTAAATACGGATAAGAATTACTGAATGTCAAAGTATTTGATATAGTATGTAATATAATGTTAACCGCTGTAATAGTATGTTGAAGGATGTAATACTTTGTAAAAGATATAATGCCATATTATCATATCTGGTTATTAGAATCTTGTACAACATATGTATATTATGTATACTATTTACTCTTTATATATCTCTTATAAAGAGGATATCGAACTGTTTTACTAATATAGTATTTGTTACCTTGCATTTATTACCTATATTATACGGGAATAGCTAACCTATCACGTATAATATTATAGCATATAAAACACTTCAAACCCATGAATCAATCTAAAGTTACATCAAACTTTCATTGAACCTCATTCAAAAGATATAAGGATTTATAGATAATTATAAATCTGGCTTTTACCCGATCGAGCCAACATATATTTCTAGTTGGCGCAAGTAGTTCAGTGGCTAGAATTCCTCCTTCCCAAGGTGGGGGCCCGGGTTCGATTCCCGGCTTGCGCATATTTTTTTTTTGCCTCTTAGCTTTCTATTTTGGCTTGAAATAAGATGAATGGTAACAACTACATGCTTTTGTAACTCTTCTTCATATAATAAGTTCACTTTGACTTTCAAAAAGACTATAACATGGCTTTCTTTATAAACGTTAAAGTTTAATAAAATTTAATATATACGCGACATCAAAAATAAAGAATTTTTGGTAAAAAGCATATACTAATGAAAAATATCTAAACAAGAGCTAATATTTAGGTGAAATAAATCTACAATCAATTAAAACAGTCTTGTAAGAAGAATGGTTCGTGAAGATAATTTGATTAAGATCATAGGCAAAGATGGATACACCAAGATCCGACAAACTAAATGTCTTTTAGTTGGTGCCGGTGGTATTGGTTCAGAATTACTTAAAGATTTGATTTTAATGGAGTTTGGTGAAATTCACATTGTGGATTTAGATACAATTGATTTATCTAATTTGAATAGACAATTTTTATTCAGACAACGTGATATCAAACAACCAAAATCCACTACTGCTGTCAAAGCTGTTCAAAATTTTAATAACTCTAATTTGATTCCATATCAAGGTAATATTATGGATACTACTCAATTCCCACTACATTGGTTTAAACAATTTAATATAATATTCAATGCATTGGATAATTTAGCTGCGAGAAGATATGTTAATAAAATGTCACAGTTTCTTTCGTTACCTTTATTAGAAAGTGGTACAGCTGGGTTTGACGGTTATATCCAGCCAATCTTCCCAGGCAAAACTGAATGTTTTGATTGTACAAAGAAAGAAACTCCAAAGACGTTTCCTGTATGTACTATTCGTTCTACTCCATCCCAACCAATCCATTGTGTTGTCTGGGCGAAGAATTTCCTTTTCAATCAATTATTTGCAGATGATGATAATCAAAACGAGGATAATGAGAATAAAGATTGGGGTACAACTGATGAAAATGAAATTAAAAGAATCAAACAAGAAACTAATGAATTACAGAAATTGCATAACATTATTTTAGAACAAGATTTCAATCGTATTCCTTTTATTTTGAAGAAACTATTTATTGATGATATTTCCAAACTATTATTAATTGAAAATTTATGGAAGACTAGAACCAAACCGTTGCTTTTAGATGAGTCCATTATTTCTGAGAATAACCATGACGTTACAGAGAAAAAATCATTAAACGAGGTTTGGGATATCAAGTATATCATTCAAAGATTCATAGCGGTTACTAAGACCTTATCTCAAAGAATGAAATCTGAAGGTAATTTCATTGAATTTGATAAAGATGATGAAGATACATTAGAATTTGTTGCTATGGCTGCCAACATTAGATCATATCTTTTCCATATCCCAATGAAATCTGTTTTTGATATTAAACAGACTGCTGGTAATATTATTCCTGCCATTGCCACTACGAATGCCATTATTGCAGGTTTATCTGCATTAACGTCCTTACGTGTATTAAATTTATTAGATAAATATGCCCCAATAGAAGATGTCACAAAATTAAATATGGCTTTTACTGCCATGGCAAGTAATATGACCACAAACAGATATTTGTCAAACCCACAATTAGCACCACCAAATTGTACATGTCCTGTCTGTTCTCAAGTGGTACGTGGTGTCGTTCAATTATCCGATAAGCTTAATGAGGCTACGACATTAGAGCAATTAATCAATAAATTGAAGGTGAAATATGGATACGGTGAAGATGATGATGTATCTATATTAGATATGAAGGATCAAAGACTATTATATGATTTTGATTTTGAAGATTTATGTTTACGTAATTTGAAAGATTTAAAATTTGTTAATGGTACTATTATATTATTTAGTGATGATAGTGATAATGATGAAATTAAGAAACCAATTGAATTATATTTTGAAATCGGTGATAATGTTAATGAACTTATTTTACCTACATTGAACATTCCAATGATCAAACCAAAGAAACCAGAAACTGATAATGAAGAAAAAGAAGAAGAATTAGTGCCAATGACTGAAAATCAAGAAGATGAAGATGGTGTTGTCATCCTAGATGAAAATGATGAAGAAGTTATTGTTGAAGATAGCAAAAAGAGACCTCGCGCCGAAGATGAAGATGATCTTATTGAAATTATTGATTTGCCAAAGAAGGCTAAGAACTGATTAATAAATCAATAAAAAATAATTATTATAATGTCCGTATTTTGTAATTTTACACTATATATGTTAACTTCAGTTGCTGTTGTCTATATAGGCACATATATATATTGATCAACCGGAATATTAAGCTGAGATTATAAAAGTGGAAACAAAAAAACAATTGATTACCTGGTTAATCTTTGGAACCAAGATTCTCTTTTCTTACTTTTGGTTAATTTTTCATTATTTGTATTTGGATTATTTTCATTTTCATTTGATGAAGAATATTCCAGTAATTCATCAGTAGATCTATTCAAAACGTTATCTAACACCATAGACATTGGCCTATTTGAACTACTATTATTCCCACTATAAATTTTGAAACTTGATGAGTGTGTACTATTTCCACTTAATGTTCTATTAATCTTTGGTATATTTAACATATTATTCTTACTTGAATTATTTGTTGGAGAGTTATTATTATCATCATCAAAATCATCATCACCATCTTCAATTTCTGTTGCTGTGGAGTCACCTGCATCACTTAAGATTCCAGGTTTATGTAGCCATGGGAATAAAGTGGTTCTTCTTTTATTACTAGCAATGACATCTGGTGGAGTTGGAACAGAACCAATAGATCTAGAATGTGGCCTTCTCAGGTTATTATGTGAATAGGAGGAAGTAGATCCAGCATTTAAAGGTTTCAAAGAGGATAAAGACCTTTTCACTTTTGGTTGTTTTGATTTGTTTGGATCGTTTAATTGAGTCTGATCAGTCTTAGAATTATTAACAGTTACTTTTGGTGGAGTGATATTATTTTTTAGGGGAGATGGATTTCTATTTGGAGTAGACACCTCTTGTTCTTGTTGTTTTTGTGTTGTGGAAAAAGAATCAGAAGTTGCATCTGAATTATTTAATCTTTGTTGTTGCTCCTTTTTGGCAATTTTTAAAAGATGTGGTAATAATTTATAAGAATATTCAATTAAGAATTCAACAACAAATCTTGATAATTCATATTCCTTTGGATCCATATCATGTTGTGGATGAGATAAGAAAGATGGTTGGAAAATAGCAGCTAAATTTCTTCCTGACATTAAATTAAATTCAGATTGTCTAGCAAATAATGATAAAAGATCTAAAAGATAAATGGTTAATTGTTTTGTATCATTATTCAATTTAACAAATAAAGTTTCATAATCTTTTAATGCAGCACGGATATCTTTACTTAATCTTTTCTTATGACGAAGTTTTTTCAATCTTTGTAATTCTTCTTCTTCATTAACATCTTCCTCGTCATCTTCTTTTTTTATAAGTTTAAAATCTTCCTCCCTTCGTATTATTTGTGTTTCTCCTTCCTTTTCTGTGTCATTATTATTTGTAGTATTATTATTTTTGTTATTAGTATCCATATCTCCATCCTTTTTAACATCTGGTTGAATGTTTTCCTTTTCTGTCTCATTTTCTGTATTTATTGTATTATTGGCCATAGTGGTTTCATTTGTAATGGTAGTAGTAGCCAGACTCTTTTGATCTGTATTATCTTTATCATTTTTAGTTAAATCATTAGATAAAGAATTATCTTTATTTGCGTTAGGATGTGATACACTATGCATAGCCATATGTTTTAATATTCTTGGTCTATTTCTTAAAGGGTTTCTAAAATCTTCATATAATGATAATGGAATTAATGGTTCTTGTAAATTATTTAAGAATCTTCTTAATAAAGAAGCCACATCATGAACTGTATAACCATCCCAATTATTAAATTTAGCACCATAATCTGGACCACGAGAAAAAATATATTGTAATTCTTTTACACGTTTAGAATTCCCTGCAATTCTGAAAATACCTGAAGTTTCTAACCCATTAGATTTTAAGAAAGCACCACATTTAGCCACTACAATGGGGATTCTACCAAAACTTACTAATTCACTTTGTACAATCACTTCTGCAGAGGCTACTGATAAAGAATCGGATAATGAAACACCAAATACACGACCTGTGAAACCATTCTTATTATTTAAAAATGCATCTCTATACACTTTATAATCATCTGTTGGAGTTGTCATAATTTTATTATTTGAATCCTTTGATTTATTATAACTGGATCTTAAATTACTATTTGATGAAGTATGGAAAGAATTTGGTCTAGTGGAAAGGACAGGCCTTATTCTTGGTGGGGTAGTGGTGGATGGGATTGAAGTAGATAAATGATTTGTAGAAGAGTCTTTATCATTCCTTTGTGGGATAGTGATAGAATCACTTGACATACTTTTCGGGTTATTAATAAACTGTTTCCAAAATTGAGGCATAGCTTATTAATTAATAAAAGGTAGAAAAAAATGTATGGAGTTAAATTGGTTGAATGTTAATACTAAACGTTTGAGAATAGGATAAATTACGTATTTTGAAGCCTCGGAGACACGTCAATTGCGACAAATAAAAAAGTTTATCACAAAAAAATTTCTGTAAGTTATGGGGAATGGATGAGCCTTGTTTTCTATATTTTTTTATGCAATATGGAAAAGTTGTAAATAAGTTTGTGGATTTCTTTTATAACAACAGCTGTTTTTATATTAGTTCACTAATCTTATGAAATGTTCTATCTGCTTTTAATAGATTCGAAACAGTCCAATTCTTAAAATTGTTGTTTCTTTATACTTCCTTTAAAATTAACTTTAAATAAGCTTTTAAAGAAGAGATGTCGTGTTGAAAGGAATTAAAGAAATTTAAAGTGGAATGAAATTTGAACAAATTGGTTTTTCTGAAGAAAAAATAAAGAATTTCTGTTTGAAAATTAAAATTTCCCAAAGAAGGGGGCATACGGTTTCCTAATCCGGGTGGGGTTCCCCTTTTAGGAAGGCAGTTTCTTTATTTGGACATGCAGTCGCCCGTTCGGGAATTATATTTCCCGATGCGGTAATTGGATGAGCCCCATCTATTGTTCGCCGGCATATAAGATTCAAAATAAAACATTGTTCTATACACAATCTTATCATAATACTAAATTTTAATAATAATACTAATAATACTAATATAATTAGTTACTCATACATCTATATAGTTAAACAAAAAATATTTTAAGCAGGAAACAAGAACGTTACACGTAAAAACAATCATTGATTCAATTGAACATAGTTACCTGGGAATACACCTTGTTGACCATTATATCTACCGGTCCACCAGTCGTTGACGTCTGCTGAACGTTGAACAATCTCTATCGTGGCACCTGCTGGGAAAGTAAGATCACCAGCGGCTTGAGCTTGATAATCGTATAATGCTGTCACAGTTTCTAATTTTTCCATGCCACCACCAACAGCACCTGCAGCAGGTGGCATGCCTGGTGCTGCACCTGGGGCAGCCATTCCTGGAGCTGTCATCCCGCCTACAGGGTTCATATATGGAGGTGGTGTAGCGTTATTGTCCATCATACCTGGTTGTTGACCATATCCCGGTTGTTGACCAGGTTGACCATAGCCTGGTTGTTGTCCAGGTTGTTGCTGATTATAACCTGGAGCACCACCGTACCCCATTGGTGTTTGACTACCTGGCATACCTGGAGTAGAGGAACCAGAACTACCAGCGTAACCACCAGCATACCCACCTGGACCGCCTGGACCACCTGGACCACCTGGACCATCATTACCTTGGGCATAACGTCTCTTTGTCATTTCTAATTTAGCCTTTGAATAACCAATTTTGAAATGAGTAATGGTTAAAGCATCACATTGTTCTTCTACATTACCTCTCTTTGCCGTAAATGCTTCGATAATATCACTATTTAAATCAAAATATGGAATCTTCATATCTTGAAATTTATTGTAAAGAGTGTAAAAGATGTTTAATTGCATATAATAAAATGAAACAAATAATGGTTGAACAAATTGTGCTTCAAGACCAAATAAGATTGGTAATTGTGTCTTCAACATTTCATTATAATAATCATATTCTTGTTGTGCTACTTCCATTTCAGCTTGTGCTTTATATAACCTTTCTTCATCCTTTGGAGTTGGTTCTTTTTTGTCTTGATATTTATTAACAGTGTTTAATCTTCTATCTAAATCTAATTTCTTATGATTTCTTTTTGTAGCCATCTTACGAATATATGTAATAATCTTTAGTAATTCTTGACATGGTTTCACAATCTTTTCATCAATTAAAGCTAAATCTGGTTTCAAAGTCTCTTGTAATTCAGCGACAATGGCTTTATATTGTTCACTGGCCTCAATACCATCCGGATTATCCTCAGGAATAGCAGCATTAGGATCACTCATCTTACCACTAATTGGTTTAAATAATTCTTGCATGGATTTAGCAAACCCAATTTGATGTGTTAACATACCATTAACAGCACCAGAATAACGTTTAGATTCATCACTCAACTTCTTTGTCTCCACTTCTAATTCTTTAAATCTACGTTCAGCATCCTCGTAGACTGGATCCTCAGTTTGTTCCCCCATCTTAAATTTTTGACGGAACGTTTGAGGGGCTCTTGTAATAGCCTTAGTAAAACCTTTAAAACTCATCCTTTTCTACTGTCTCTTTCTTCTTGCAGGGAGGGGGGAGTGTATCTGTGATTAGATAATAAGATGGATAATTCGTAGTTGATTCTCTCTCACTGTCCGTACACTCTTGCTTCTTTGATATGACAGAATCAGAATCAAATTGAGTACTGTTAGATTTAAATCTCTCAATCAATAAATCTTGTTTATTCTATTACTGCGTTTTTCATCGCTTTTAATAAATTTGAATGTTGAAGAAAATTGGAGATTGAAATAACATGTGATCCCTTACTTAATAACCTCTTAACTATTGATAAGTGGAAGAGCTGTAAGAGAGCTTTAAGAAGGCGAGTGGTATTTGAAGTTGTAACGTAAGAGAGTGTATGGAATATTGATAGATATTTGTTTTAACAGAAAAGAGAAAGAGCTCAGATTGGTTTCCAAATGAGTGAGAACACAGATCAAAACGGTCAAGGTTCTGAAACTGAAGACGTTTATTCAGATTGTTATTCAACCTTTTCACAAGTGACCTCGACCACAATAAATGATATTGATCAATTGCCCTACGATTTGAATCTTCGAAATGTGATTACTTTATTGGGTGCCACAGTGGGTGGTTTATTATTTGGGTATGATACTGGGGTCATCTCTGGTGTGTTAATAAATTTGAAACCTAGTGATTTACATCGCTCAATTTTGACCGATTGGAATAAAGAAGTGATTACGTCGAGTACAAGTGTTGGATCCTTTTTTGGATCTATCGTAGCGTTCCCCATGGCTGACAGATATGGTAGGAAACTAACATTATCAATATGTTGTGTTATCTTTATTATAGCCTCCTTTTGGATGGGTCTTGCCATGAATTTATATTGGTTGATTATGGGGAGATTTATTGTTGGGTTAGCAGTCGGGATTGCTGCACAATGTGTCCCCATATATCTAACAGAGATTTCACCTGCTAAGATTAGAGGTACAATCTTAACATTAAATTCTATTGCCATTACTGGAGGTCAATTAATTGCATATTTAATGGCATTTGGTTTCAATTATTGGGGGGTAAATCATAGTTGGAGGTTTCTATTTATCTTATCTTCCATTCCAGCTATATTATTTATCTTAACATTAGATTTTATTCCAGAATCTCCACGTTGGTTAATTGTTCAAAATAGATATAAAGATGCTTTAAGTGTATTGAAAGTCATATACCCAAAGGCCACCACATATCAATTAAATGTAACTTTAAGGAAGATTGTCAGTGATTTGAATGTCATACATAAATATCAAGATAGACCACAATTGAATAAAGTAACATTACCACATTCACGTTCAAATAGAAATAGTGTTTATGATCATTTAGTGACAAATATTATAAGTCATAACCGTTCGGTATCATTTAGTAATAATACCTCCAATGACTTAACCCCGATACAAAGTGGGGCCGAAAATGAAAGACATAAGAAACAAAGACATAAGATGGAAGGTAGAGCCAAAAGAGCTTTATTTGTTGGATGTACATTAATGTTTTTCCAACAAATTACTGGGTTTAATGCATTTATGTATTATTCCCCAATTATATTCCAAAGATTCGATTCAATTAATGATCCATTATTACCAGCTATAATTGTAGCTGCAACAAATTTTTTATTCACATTTTTTGCATTGAAGTTTGTAGATACTTGGGGCAGAAGATCAATTTTGCTATACACAGTATGGATCATGACCACTGGGTTAGTATTATCTACTATGGGATTCGCTAGAAATGATTTAACAATTTTAGTCACATCAATTATCATATTTGTGGCAGGATATGCTTCAGGTATGGGTACTGTCCCTTGGGCATCAGTAGAGTTTTTACCCTTAAATAGAAGATCATTTGGTGCTTCATGTATTTCATGTACAAATTGGTTAACAAACACAGTGGTATCAATGACATTCTTAACATTATTAAATAATATTGGTAATGAAGACTCGATGTTGATATTTGCCATGTTTACCATTTTAGCATGGTTATTTGTTTACTTCTTTTATCCAGAAGTGAAGGGGTTAACATTAGAAGAAATTGGGAAAGTCTATGAAAATGGTATTGATGTTCATTACATCTATAGAAATTATTACTAACTCTTTCCATTCATTCATATCTGAACAACTTTTTATTATTAAATGTGTATATTATATATTCAACAGAAACGATTTAACGATTATTTAAAATGTTATTCTTATTATTGCGTTTTTATCTCATTTAAGTGGTTTATATAGATAAAGAGATTTTATAAAAATATATATTATACAAAGAATATATCCCAGGATTGTATTGTGTGTGTGATTGAAAAGAGTCGAGTTAATTAATCTAATAACGTTCTTTTAATCTAGATGCAACGGTACGTAAATTACCATAAACTTTACCTGGTGGAGAACCTAAGATTAAACTCACCACAGCTTCTCTAGCCATTCTAATATGAGTAAACCCGCCAAGAATATGAATCTTACTATCAGCTAAAACAATTCTAGTTCTAGTAGCATTTTCAATAGCAAATTTAGTCTTACCATCTTTACCAGCAATACGACCAATGGCTCTACCTAAATGATCACCAGTTAAAGTCTTGACATCTTTAATTTCAAAAGTCTCAATATATAAATCATCTAATCTTAACAAAGCAATAGAATCATCTAAATCAAACCCTAAAGTGAAAGCTTTAATGAAATCAGCACCCTTTTGTAAAGCACCTGGATCAGTAGTATATTTTGGATGTGTTCTTAATTCCACTGATTTAGTCTTTAAATTCATTCTAACTTGTAATTTTAAATGGTCAACTAAAGGTGGATATATCTTAGTCCAATTATTTCTTAATGGAGTCATTCTATGTGGTGGGACAGCAACTTTTCTACTTTCTAATTTAACTTTGGCGCCCTTAGCATGATTAGCAGAACTGAATCTTGGTTTACCAGCTTCATCTAAGACAACACCTTTAGATTCTTTCTTTTGTTGTGTCGTTTCATCTTCATCATTGGTGGTGGCTTCGGCAGTGGTAGTATCCATATCTTGGTCTAAGAGAACATCATCATCGTCATCTTCTTCAATAGATTCAGTGTTGTTAATACCCACGATTCTACTGGCAGTTGCGGCAACTGGAGCAGAATCAGCAGTGGAGGAAACTTTTTTAATAGCAGTTGGGGCAACCATCCTTGTGTGTAGAGTTCCTTTATGTGTGATATCTGGATTCAACTGATGTTAAATAAACTATCTCATCTCTTTGATTAAACATCACATATGCGATGAGTTTTAAAATAAAAATTTTCATTTCTTTGTTTTCGTTTTCTTTTTCTTGCAAATCCAGAATTTAAAGCGATGAGTATTTGAATTACTATGGAAATGTGGAAATGGAGCTTGGTATCCAGAGAAATTACTGGTGAAAGGTGTTGTGGAAGTCTGTAATGTAGTTATTGGCATCAAATGGTATCAGTATTGTTTTCTTCAGAAGAAAAACTGTGGTTTTAATGTAAAGATAGGTTCATGAAGGATTATAAAGCTACTGAAAATATACTACCACTAGGTGATGAGCCAATAGATGTCTTAATTCATGTTTATATTCAATTCCATGCTTGTACAGCCAGGTTTATTATACATCTAACTTATCTTTCATAGTAGTCTTTTCTTGTACTAAGCTCCACCACAATTTATTATCTGCTTCAATCACCTATAAACTTAATCAATGACAAAAGACTCAACAAATCTTAAAGTAAACAACAAGCTGATAAGAAGTGTAAAGAAACAAAAACAGCAAACATCCAACACAACACTACATGATTGGTAATGTTACGATTATATAGTCCCACATATATGCTTATGTGTAAAAACCTAACACAGCATGTGATAAGGTCTCAATCTATAAACTGTGTTAGACGGTTCCATCCATCTTTAATGAATCATATCGAGAATGATAAACCAAAGGATTTCCACCAACAATTACATGTGTTTAAACAAACTACTTCGAAATACGTGAATCAATTTAATGGACATTTCAATAAGATAAAAGTCTCATTAAGGGAAGCAAATAAAAAGATTGCAGAACAAGAAAGAGAGGCTAAAGATAATAAATTAAATTATAATAAAGATAACGATAATGATAAAAAGATTGAAGGATTGCCATCTGAGAGAGAATTAAAACGTAAACAATGGTCACGTAAGATGGAATTTTATATGGATTCATTACAAGAAACTTTATTCACCGCAACAAGAGCATTAAATGATGTTACTGGCTATTCCAGTATTCAACAATTGAGAAACTCGATTACTTCTATGGAAAAGGAATTGGATTCAGTGAAGGAAAAAGTGAAGGAATACAAAGAGATGTATAATGATGCTATTCATGAAAGAATTCAATCACAACGTGAAGTCAACGATCTTTTGCAAAGAAAGAATTCATGGTCATCGAATGATTTAGAAAGGTTTACGCAACTATATAAAGATGATACCATAAACTCTAAGAGAGTGGAAGAATGTAAATCGAAATTGAATGATATTGAAATCAGGGAGGACCAATTGAATGATGATTTGTATAGAGCTATCTTGACCAGATATCACGAAGAACAAATTTGGTCAGATAAGATTAGAAGAACCTCAACATGGGGGACGTTTATCCTATTAGGGATCAATATATGTCTTTTCTTAATATTGCAGTTGTTATTGGAACCATGGAAGAGGAGAAGATTGACACGTAGTTTTGAAGATAAAGTTAAAACTGCTTTGGAACAATATTCAAAAGAACAAGAAAATTCTAAATATATGACTAGACAAGAAGTGGGACCAACGACGCCAGCAGCTGCGGGACAAGCAGAAGCAGATGTAACAACGACCCAACAAGATACCTCAACGGAAGAATCAGAGCCACTCCGTACCAGAATAGAAGAAGGTTGGAGGGGATACCTCATCGATATTAAGTATACTATTGCTGACATGTGGTCTAAATTCATTGCAAAGGCTCAAGAATTTATGCAAACCCCAATAAAGTTTACCACTGGAAATTTAATAACCTATTTTCTAATTGTTCAAATGGTAGATAAATTAATAACGTTGCTCTTCCGGTCACTTTAAGAAGTATGAATTTAGATTAACTGTAAATATCACTTATATAATCCCAAAGACTCGATTACAAATCCTTTTTACCAATTTTTTTTACAAAACATTATGAATGTATTTCAATTCTTGTTATACCCCTTATTCCACTCATATATCTGACTTTACCTTGCTTTAGAGACAGTAATCAATAAAGCTCTCAGTACCTTTGAATTTGATTTTGGAATGAATTTGAAATTTCGAAAAGAAAAAAGTTCAAATTCAAATTGGAATGAAACAAGAAGGTTTAACGGTGGCAACGTTGACGTTAAAAGCTTAAATACGCCAACACCCCCCGATATACTTCATCCAAAGTATTAGTTATCAGTAACAAAGCAAGTAAGCTTCGATATATTATTATTTTAGAAACAAATTAACAACAAAGATTTCACATTGAAAAAATGGAAGAATTAGGAATTACTACCTCCACCGAAAATGTTGCTGAAACTAAACCATCCTCAATTAAGACATATGGTGCTCTTTTAGCTGAACTAAACAAAAATGATGCTAACAAGGAGAGCACTAATAATTTATATGGGAACACAAATTCTGATGTTTATTTAAAACTAAAGAAATTGGAGAAGGAGTATGAATTATTAACTTTACAAGAAGATTATATTAAAGATGAACAACGTCATTTAAAGAGAGAATTATTAAGAGCACAAGAAGAAGTTAAAAGAATCCAATCTGTTCCATTAGTTATTGGTCAGTTCTTAGAGCCAATTGATGAAAATACAGGGATTGTCTCCAGTACCACTGGTATGAATTATGTTGTTAGAATATTATCCACTTTAGATAGAGAATTATTAAAACCATCCATGTCTGTTGCATTACACCGTCATTCTAATGCTTTAGTTGATATCTTACCACCAGATTCTGATTCCAGTATATCTGTTATGGGTGAAAATGAAAAACCTGATGTTACATATGCAGATGTTGGTGGGTTAGATATGCAAAAGCAAGAAATTAGAGAAGCTGTTGAATTACCATTAACCCAAGCTGATTTATATGAACAAATTGGTATTGATCCACCAAGAGGTGTCTTATTGTATGGTCCACCAGGTACAGGTAAGACCATGTTAGTTAAAGCTGTTGCCAACAGCACCAATGCTGCATTTATTAGAGTTAACGGTTCTGAGTTCGTTCATAAATATCTTGGTGAAGGTCCAAGGATGGTTCGTGATGTGTTTAGACTAGCTAGAGAAAATGCTCCATCTATTATTTTTATTGATGAAGTTGATTCTATTGCCACAAAGCGTTTCGATGCTCAAACTGGTTCTGATCGTGAAGTTCAACGTATTTTAATTGAATTATTAACACAAATGGATGGTTTCGATCAATCAACAAATGTTAAAGTTATTATGGCCACAAATAGAGCAGATACATTAGATCCTGCGTTATTAAGACCTGGTAGATTAGATAGAAAGATTGAATTCCCATCATTACGTGATAGACGTGAACGTCGTTTGATTTTCGGTACTATTGCCTCTAAGATGTCTTTAGCTCCAGAGGCTGATTTAGATTCATTGATTATTCGTAACGATTCTTTGTCTGGTGCTATCATTGCTGCCATTATGCAAGAAGCTGGGTTAAGAGCGGTAAGGAAGAATAGATACGTCATTTTACAAAGTGATTTAGAAGAAGCATATGCATCTCAAGTCAAGACTGACAGTGATGTGGATAAATTTGATTTCTACAAATAGTTTATCTTTTTAACAGTAAATATGTATGTATATTTTAAAATATAAACTCTTTTAAATAATGCTGATAATAATAATACGTTAATATAAAGACGAAGAAATAGCAAACATGTAACTGTTGAGTCTTTTTAAATAAATTTTGATACTTTGTATGATGAGATACCTGGAATAAATGTAGTTAAATCGTTGATATCAAAATGATCTAGATCTAAATGTGCATAAGTATGGAAATCTTCAATAATAGTATAATTTGATTGAAGAGTAAATAATTTTGTCTTCATAGAAGTTGGAACAATTAAGACTAGTTCATCTATTTGATTTAGCATTTGTGATAAAGTGGAATTCAATAAAGTGATGTCAGAGCCCTTTAAATCAATAACATGGTCATGAGTAATTTTTAAATCATTAAAATCAACCATTTTTTCAGTATGAAGGAATTTTGTTGTTGATACAGTCAGATTTTTGTTTAAATACATCCATGTTGGAGGCATATAAGTCTTCCACCAGATATGGACACCTAAATCAGAGTTATTTTGGTGTTGATAATAAGAAATGGCTCTAATAATCCCACTTTGATGGAAACAACCCATTATGAGTGCCAAAACAACGTTAAATAATAACCAACTTTGCAACCATAATTTAGAATGAATATCATGGAATATTATGAAAAACAATGGAGTCAAAGGAATCAAAAATCTCAATTCTTGATGTGGGAAAATGGAAAGAATAATTAAAGTGGAAATTATGCATAAAGAAGGTAGTCTTTGTAGATGATCTCTAAGTTTTTGATATTTGATAGTGGTTACAATTAAAATCAAAACAGGGCCAATTAATTGAGGAAGATTGATTAATAAATGCGTATATTTAGCATGTAACCCATGCATTTGTAAGTTAGACACGTCTAAATTATACTGTAAATTATTCCATGAGGCGATGACATATGTGTCAGATTTGAAAAAATAAGTATCGATTTGGATGAAAAGGAGAGAAGTAATCACCATAGTGAACAGGAAGATCATAAAACTTTTGAAATGGTGGATATAGTATTTAAAGAACACTCTTAATGATGGTAAGAAGATGAAAGCTGGGAAAGTCATTCTGTTAAAAATCCCAATAACAATCAAGATAGCAATTCCCACATTAATTAAATAGTATTCCTCATTCAACTTTTTCTTCTTGTCATTATTTCTTAACCTCATTAAATATTCATAACAAGCTAACACACCTAATAAGATCAAAGTTTCAACAGAATTAGAGAAAGAATGACTTTGTAAGGATGAAGTCACATAGGAAGTAGCCACAAGGAACTCAATGGCATCAAATCTCTTAGACTTACATAGTCTTTTAAAAGTTGATTTGAAGACAATTATGTAGGCCAAATATGTTTGTACTCTGACTAAAGTTAGCATGATCACTGGATCTTGAATATGTAAAACTTTGAACATGATATAATACAATGGACCGTACATTAAATACAGGGGGACATAACTTCTAGCAGCATATTTAGTTTGAAACTCCCATGGAATTGTCCCTTTGACACCACCAATGGTTTGTGAAAGCATCTCCAAGGTTTGGAAGTATTCATCTGGATGAATATATGATGGTTGAATAGCAATGATTAAACCCAGCGCATAACCCCAAAAGGTCATCGATTTGAGTCTTGACAACATCACTAGTTAGTTAGTTATATGTTTTTACAATGAATTAACCTTCTTCTGGTGATCAAAACTGCCTTTATTAGCCTCTAATCTCTTGGGATAACACTTACTTCTCTAAGGTTTAATCTCATCGCAAATCTGAATCCATACTTTGAATTGTCACGTTTTTTTTCAGACCTGTTTGGCAATTTTTTTTTTCAATGAGCAGTGAATTCAAATTCGAAAACAAGAAGAAGCAGTGAAAAACTTGGCATTTCACTATGTAGAGTTCTATTTTGAAATATCGTTATATAGCCCTTTGCCATAGGATATTGTTGCCTTGAAACGTTCCCAGAATCCTTAACATCTCAAGATCTCTTAAGATTGTGTTAAAACCGTGAAGTTTTTGTATCAAAAAATGTTGAATGAACAAGCTATTTTAGTGTGCATCGAGCACACTTTAGTTGCTGACGCCAAAGTTATTAAAGATGCTGAATTACAATTATTTGACTTCCAAAAGGAGTCTGGGTTTAGTGTTCTTTTATTATCTATGGTTTCTAATCAAGAGTTACCAATTGCTATCAGAATGTCTGCTGCTATTTATCTAAAGAATAAAGTTCAAAGATCATTTAGAACTGAAAATACTAAAGAAAAGGCTAATCCAGATGATATCACACCAGAAGAAGGTAATATGATCAAGGAAAATATTATTCAAGTTTTAATTAATAATGCTGAAAATAACCACATTAGACCTCATCTTACTGAAGTCATCAAGGCTATGTTAGCTAGATCTAAATCATGGGATCTATCCAGTATTGTTACTGAATTATTAAACACTGGTAAACCAGAATATATGTATGCTGGTTTATTATTAGTATTCCAAATGTGTGATGCTCATAGATATGATATGTCTGGTCAAAGAGATCAAATCGATAATTTCATTTCTGTTGTGTTCCCAACTATTGAAAACATTCTATCCAATTTAATAAGTCAAACTGACTATAGATCTAGTGAATTATTATATCTAATCCTAAAATCATTCAAATATGCATGTTTGAATAACTTCCCTCAATATTTCAATAATGTTGAAAAGTTAAACGCTTGGATTAAATTACATTTATTTATTTGTTCCAAACCATTACCAAAGGAAGTCTTAGATTTAGATTATGCCGATAGATCCCTGGATAAGAGAGTTAAAGTGAGTAAATGGGGGTTCGGTAATCTGAATAGATTCATTCATAGATATTCTAAGACTACCAAATACATCAATGAAGAATTTGTTCAATATGTTAACACTCAATTATGTCCTGAAATTATTCAAGAATATTTCAACATTATTCAAACTTGGTCTCAAGGTTCTTTATGGTTAAGTGAAGCTTCCTTATACTATTTAATTCAATTATTTGAAAAATGTTTAATCTCTGATGATTTATATTCATTAATTGAACCACATTTACAAACTTTTATTGAAAACGTTATTTTCACTTGTCTATGTGCTTCATCCCAAACCGTTGAATTACTAGAAGAGGATGAAGAAGAATATACTAGACGTTATTTCGATATGAACAAAGAAGGATCTACCGCAGATGTTGCCTCTGTAGATTTCATCTTTGTTGTTGGTCATAAACGTCCACAAAAATTAGACGCTGTCTTACCATTTGTTAATAATATTTTCAATGAATTTGTTCAATCCCCAGACTTAAATAATGCTTATAAACAAGAAGGTGCTATGAGAATGATATCTGCATTATTTAGTTTCTTTGATTCTAACACTGAAGCTATTGAAGGTCTTTTCACTCATTTCATTAGTAAGATTATTAGTCAAGATAAATATCCATTCTTAGTTGCTAGAGGTCTTGAAACTGTTGCTAATTTTGATTCTAAATTTTCTAACATGGATACATTATCAATGATTTATGAATTAACTTATAATCATTTATTAAACAGTCAAGTCATTCCAATTCAAATTGAAGCCGCTGATGGGTTAAAGACTTTAATTGTCTCTAATCCTGAAATTCATCCACATATTTCTGGTCAAGTTCCAGGTATTATGGAAAAATTATTAAAACTTTCTAAAGAATTTGAAATTGATATTTTATCCGAGGTGATGGAAGCCTTTGTGGAAAGATTTTCTGATGAATTAACACCATTTGCTAATGATTTAGCATCTAATTTAGCTGAACAATTTATTAGAATTGCTCGCTCTGTTATTGAAAGTAGTAGTAGTGGATCAAACGCTTATTCCATGGGTGATCAAGATCAAGAAATTCAAGCTTCATCATTATTACAAACTATGACCACCATGGTTATGTCCATGAATAAAGTTTCATTAACTACACAATTTATTCCAGTGTGTAAATTTGTTATTCAAAATGCACAAATTGTATTTATTACTGAAATTGTGGATTTAATGGATTCATTAGCATTATCTACAAAGACATTATACAATCAATTTACTCCCGAGATTTGGGATCTATTCCATGATGTTATGGATTCCTTTGAAACATATGCATTAGATTATTTTGAAGCTTATAATGTGTTTTTTGAAACTGTTGTATTATTTGGTTTCCCCCAGGATCAAACTTTTGTCCCACAATTTTTACAAATCTTAAACGTTAAATTACAAAGTGATATTGATTATGATATTGAATCTGTATTAATGATTTTACAAATGTATGCCTTGTCAATGAAGGATATTCCATTATTAGATGAAGCTGTTAAAGTTGGATTTACACGTCAAGAAGAACTAGATCTTGATCAAAAGGAGGTAATTAAATTATTATTAGCTGATTTAACTATTAAACCAATGGAAACATTACAAATAACGGAATCGAATGGTATTACATTAGAATTTTTCAAAATATGGTTTGATTTTTCATTTACATCTGCATATGCTATCAAATTACAAATCTTAGCCATTTTAAAAATTTTCGAATTAAATGACTTACCTGGATCTGTATTAAGCTTTACTGGTGAATTTGCAAATAAATTAGTTTCATTAATTGAATCCTTACCAAAGGCTATTAGAAGACATCAAGTTATTAGTGAAGGTGGAGAATGGGGGTCTGAAGAAGAAGAACTAAACCCAGAAGAAGAAGAAACTTTCTATGAAGATTTTGAAGATGATTTTAAAGAAACACCATTAGATGAATTAAATGCATTTAATGAAGTTTATATGTTTTTCGAAAATTTGAAGAATAGTAATAATGTTAGATATGAACAATTTATTAGTTCAATGACTGAAGATAATAAATCTTCATTAGAAGTTATATTAAATTTTGTCAGAGAAAAGAGTCAACAATAATAGGAATAATAATAATAATAGATATCACTAATGTACTTTGTAAATTATTATACAAACATTTTTTTAGAATATATTTAATTAATTATAAACAATTTTTTTAAAGACTTAGAATATTATATGAGTGTTCCTTTTTTGATGAGATATATATAATAGATAGAAGTGGAAGTAGAAAAATAAAAAAAAAATGCAAAGAGTGAGATAAAATGTAGTTATATATAAGAATGCTATAGAAAATAAGTTCAACAATATTAGTTTGGTTCTTGTTTTACATCAGTTGTGGTTGGAGTTGTTGTATTTGTTGTTTGATGTAATCTTGATCTTGATTTTCTAAACAATTCCTCTTGTTGTCGTAGTAATTCTTCTTCAGAGAGACCTGAATTTCTAAATTTTGAATCTCTTTTTTCTCTAATCTTTTGTGTACCTTTAAATTCAGATAAAGCTTGTTCTAAAAATGGTATAAAATTATCATATTCTAATTCTTTTAACGCGGTTAATACATGTTCTGGAGCAATCGTCTTCTTTGCATCATTTTCTGCCATTTCTGATGACATTGATGATAAAATCATAAGGAATTCAATCCCAGATTTAATTATAATTTCACGTGCCTCTTTATTAAAAGTTAAATCATTATCTAAGATTTCACTAATTAATTTTTGTACAGTTGCTTTAGGTAAAGAGATATCATCTTTATCTAATCCGGCCATCTTTAGTTATATTTGTGTATCAATAATGTTTATAATTTAAATTTACATTTATTTGTGTCACCAAAGCAATATAATAAATAATAGGGTATTTTATTAATTATTGTGTTTTGTCACTTTAATAAAGAGAAATTTACTAAATTTTCCAAATTTTGTAAGACCTTTTATATGAAATTTTAGTTTTTTCCCTCATGGTAAATAATAATAATTGTTTGTTTATTTGAATTGCAATCGCGCGAGGAAATTGTTTACTGTTTAATATCGTATGTTTAGTTGAGACTGATATATATTACTATTACAAGAATATGGTTATGATATATTTATTATGATAATGTTATCTTAAACAAGGCAATTGGGAAAGAACAAGGAAAATATATATATATAATATAGATATATAACTTGAAAAGGACACGATGACATCCCGGTTTCGGAGAACACTACTCATCACCGTGTATTTGAATAAATAAAAGCCATCCCATCTCATCTTGATCTGATACAGTAATTAATTAATTAACCATAATATTAATATATTAATATATCAATTGACTCCCCCATCACATAATAAACAACACAGGAATTAATTAAACATTTAACTCTCTCCCACATTAAATTAAATTAAAACAAAAAAGCGATGAGCAGCGCGAAGAAAAAAAATTTTCAGTGTTGGAAAAAAAAATAAAAAAAAAACATATTTAAATTCAATGGAATTACCTCATTGCTCAAATTATTATAAGACTTTATCTCTTATCACTTCTTAATTATTTTCAATTACAAATATAATAAAGTTCAAAAGATGAAGAACTTAGCTCTTATACTCTTGCATTTAATTCTCTGTATTTAATAATTGTGGTTTCCATAGACCCCTCCTGTGCATTTCCCAAAGTTTAATTATAAAATAAGATGTCCGACGATAAACAATATATTTCATATAATAATGTTCATCAACTATGTCAAGTCTCAGCTAAGAGAATTAAAAATTTCAAACCGGATTTAATTATTGCCATTGGTGGTGGTGGTTTCATTCCAGCTAGAATTTTAAGAACTTTCTTAAAGGAACCAGGTGTGCCCACTGTTAGAATCTTTGCTATTATTTTATCTCTTTATGAAGATTTAAATACTGTTGGTTCTGAACAAGAACAAGTTGGTGTGAAGATTAATAGAACACAATGGATCGATTATGAACAATGTAAATTGGATTTAGTCGGTAAAAATGTCTTAATTGTCGATGAAGTTGATGATACAAGAACTACTCTTCATTATGCCTTACATGAATTAGAAAAGGATGCCAAAGAACAAGCTGAAGCCAAGGGTATCGATGTATCTAAAATCCCAGAAATGCAGACCAATTTCGGGATCTTTGTTCTTCATGATAAATTAAAACCAAAGAAGGCAGATTTACCAGATGAAATCTTATTAGATGAAAATCGTTATTTTGCTGCTAAACAAGTTCCAGATAAATGGTATGCTTATCCATGGGAATCTACTGATATTGTTTATCATACTAAGATGGCTATTAAACAAGGTAATGATATCTTCTTCGAAAATGAAGATGAAATCTAGATGAAGTACTCTAAATAATTCATTAATTTTATATAATACCCCTCCCCATCCCCATGAATCCATTTTGTATAATATATATATTTAATTAAACATACCATCTCTCAACTGTTTATCTTTCTTTACTCGAAGGCCTGTAGATAGCGCCATTCCGGGAGTTATTTTTAAAAAGCACTTTTTTCACTATTTTCCAGATTTAAAGACAATTGCTTACTCAAGGAACGTGGTGGATTATACAGATCTCTTGACGTTTCTGCATAAGACACCTGATACATACATATATATATATATATATATATGTAAGATCAAGACTTCGTTAACTTATTTAACTATTCTAATCTGTCTGTTCACAAAAAAGCATAACAAACAGGAAAATTATAAACACAACTGTAAAAAGAAGTTAGAAAAATGACTATTTCAACTATCCCCATATGGCTAGATTGTGATCCCGGTCATGACGATGCCATAGCTATATTACTATCATGTTTCCATCCAGCTTTCAAATTATTAGGGATCTCAACATGTTTTGGTAATTCATCCCCGGAACATACAGATTATAATGCAAGATCTTTATTAACTGCAATGAATAAGATTAATTCAATACCCATATATCATGGGGCACAAAAACCATGGGTGAGAAAAGAATTAAATTATGCTCCTGATATTCATGGTGAAACTGGGTTGGATGGTACCAATTTATTACCTACTCCAACAAGAGAGGCAAATAATGATATGACATATCTTGATGCCATGGAACAAGCAATTTTGACACATGAAGGTGAAATAACTTTGATCTCAACAGGAGCAATGACTTCGATTGCAACATTATTAAAATTAAAACCTGAGTTAATCGAAAAGATTAAATTTATTAGTATTATGGGTGGTGCTTTTAATGGGTTAGGTAATAAGAACGTGAATCAATCTGCTGAATTTAATATTTGGATTGATCCACATGCGGCACAATTTATCTTAACAAACTCAAATTTTGCATCTAAATGTATCTTATGTCCATTAAATTTAACACATAAAGCCATTGCTACAAAAGAAATAATGGAAGAAAAGATATACCCTGTCCAATTAAGAAAGGAAAAATTAAGAACTTTATTTTATGAATTATTTCTTTTCTTTAAAAAGACTTATAAAGATAATCAAGGTTTTATTAATGGTCCACCAATACATGATCCGATGACTTTATATCCGTTATTACAATTTTATAATTACGAATCTAGTGATGTGATAAGATTTAAGTATATGAAGATGGATGTAGATATTATTACTGATTTAAAAGATGATGATGCTGGGATGATATTTGCTGTGAAAGAATACAATGATCCACCAATACATGATACTGAATATGAGGGTGAATTAGATGAAAATTTAACCACTAGATCAGGGGTGACTGTTGGGTATGACATTAGTGTTGATTATTTCTGGGAACAAATTTTAAACTGTTTAACCTTAGCTCAAGAATCTTCTACTATTGAGGATTAAATATTACTTTTTGCGTGATTTCTTTTTTTTTTCTCTCTATGAGGCAAAACTATATATATATCGATATAGAATATATATTTATTGCCAATTAATGAATAATGATTTAAAATAGTATAGATTGGAAAGGTCTTATTCATTTCTCTCTTTCAACAAACTCTAATTTCAAATTTGCTGGACATAGAGGACCACCTGGTGTCATCTTTTCATTCCAATCTTTAGCTAATTTAATCTGGTAGCGTTTTAAAATCTCTCTAATAGTAACTTTCACTTCAATCAAAGCAAGTTTTTCACCTAAACATGCTCTTCTTCCCCCATGGAAACTACTTAAAGAGCAATCATTTTTCCTTTGCTTCCATTCTTTATTAATTTCCTCAATTGTACCTCCCCATCTTAATGGATCAAATAAATCAGCAGTAGGACCCCAATTTTTAGAGCTATGAGTGGCACCAAAATTATTGTAACCAACATATGTATCTTTGGGAATTATTATATTTTCACCAAGCCTGCATTTTTGAATTGTCTTTCTATTTATAATTGTGTTTAAAGGTGGGTACATTCTAACTGCTTCATAAACAAAGGCAGAAAGTAGTGGTGCTTCTTTTAATTTATTAATACATTCAATATCTTTAATTTCATTCCAAATTAATATTTGCCAAGTGTCATAAAATTTACTTAGTAAATAGAGACAAGTAGTAATTAACAATTGAGGATTTTCATGGCCAGCCACTAATAATATAACAATATTGTCGGTTAATTGTTGATAATCAATACTATCATTATTATAAGCTTTAATAAGATCATTAACAACAAAACTGGTTTGTTCAAAGTTATAATTATCAATCATTTCCTTTCTAACTCTTTCTACTAAGACTTTTCTGAAGGATTTTACATCTTCAAAGGCCATCTGTCTTTGTGGTAAATGAAGTAAATCAAAAAATGGGAAAGTCAAAAACAATGGATGGAAAATCTGTTTCTTGATCCTTATCAAATGTTGGTGAAGTGGATTATATTTATCTTCTAACGTTCCAAAATCAAAACCTAAAACAACTTGAGATATATTATCCAAAGCTAATCTTTGGATTAATAGGGGAAGATAATTATTATTTAAAGAAGATTTTTCTTCTTCTTGACCCATTTCTTTTTCCTTCAACCTCTTTTGAATTAGTTTACAGAACCTCTTGGCATTTTTTTCAAAAGGTTGCCCGTTAAAATTTTGTAACCCATCACTCATAATGTGCCTGTATGTTTTCCATACTTTCCCATGGGCACTAATAATATTGTCTCCAGTATAAGCTGCAATAACACTGTAAGGTATCTTCTTTTGATTACCACTTTTAGCAAAAGTCGTTTCATCTTTAAAAATTTGTGCCAAATATTCAGGCCTTGACACTAATATGTTCCATCTCGAACCAAAAAACATTTTCACTGCACCATATTTTTCTAATGGCTCTCTTAGATATGTATTAAACATATCAACTTGGTCCATATCAAATATAGATGGTAGAAAGATGACATAAAATGGAACAGTTGGAATTGTTCTTGGAAAATTGAATGGAGGAATAATTACTTTTAGTAATAATAAGAACCCACTCAACAAAAACACTAATGTACTTTTCCAAAGAAAAGTGACTGTTAATCTAATTAACATTTTTATGTAGAAATATGTTTTAGTATTCTCACTTTGATATGACATTGCTCAGGAAAAAAAGATTACCTGTTCTGTTTCACAATTGTCTTTTAACTCAAATATATAATATTTTGGAAAGATTAGGGAACCGGTCTACCTGTTTTTTTATTGAAATACCCTACAGGCTTAATGACTCGAGAAAAGTCCTCGACTTTTTAATCCCTTCATTTATAAAGGCTGTTAATTTCTTTATGTCACAACTCATTATTTGAAGATTAAAAGCACCTTAATTTAAGATAGTTCATATGAAACATTGACCTTAATATTTCAAGTGATCTTACATACCTTGGAAGTAGTATAAATTTTTATCTTATGCAGGTTAATAGCTATAAAACCTTTTTTACAGAATTTGTTTATTTTAAGGGGAGAATAGTTAATATTTAGTTCCTTTTTGGAAGTTTCCTTTTTAAAGAAATCAACATTTTTTGGTGCTTGGGATCACTAAAACTTTAACCATGTACAGGAATTGTTATAATATCTAACCGATACACTATATTAATCAATTTAAATTTACTTTCCCCTTTCAATCTAAAATGGTAAATTCCTCTTTATGTGAGGTCGAGAAACCTCCCTTCAAATTTTAATACAACTTATTAGTGGTAAACACATTCACAAAGTGTTACAGCTATTTAATAAATATATATATACCAGTACAGTTTTAACTTATTAAGCAGTATTCTTGATTGCTTATCTTCTTTTTAAGCTCCTCTTAATCTGCACAACTCAGTAGGCAGTCTTTATTAAAGCATCTTTTTGCCGCCCAGTTTAAAAACTAAAAAATGACGATTATTGATAAAGCACTTAGATACAACAATACAACTCCGAAAAGTGTTCCAACTTCAAAAGAAAACACTATCGATTTATTCAAGAGTAATGAAACAGAAAAAACACTTGATACTTCCACTTTTAGCAAAATCTTAGCGATATACTCAAGAAATGAAGAAACTGGAAACTTGTTAAACATTGAAGAAAAATGTTCCTGTCAGTTTGAAAACTACTGGAGTCAATTCCATGACTCTTTTAAACAAGATGCTGTTATTGATGACCCTATTAAGGACCAAAATGAGGAACTCCAAATCTATATTCTTGGAGGAGACTTAGTTGAAAAGTTGACATATAAAAAAGTTAGCGCAGTTAAGATCTATGAATATGCAAAACCTGGAGAAAATCAAATAAGAGGGATTATAACCAATACTGATAACGAAGATGAGTTTAATTGTTGGTTCATTTTCCATATTTTGGATCAATGCCGTCTATCTAACAACTGTGAACCCATCTTTAATAGATCTGTTCCCTATCATGAGTTAGTTGCTGATTATTTTGCAGCTAACCTGAAAAATACAGTTCATGATGATGAGTGGGATGAAAAGGGTAGACTATATTTTATTAAAAGGGTCAAGTATTTTACTGATAGGTATTTAAAAATTGAATGTATTCTTCCTGCTTTCCCATGTAAATCATCTAATGGTAACAAGGTTTATGGGACTTTACCCGACAAAGGTGAAGAGTTGGCACTTAAAAGATTAATCAAAGCAACATATGAAGTTAGGAAATTTTATCCACCAGGTATGAAAGTTTGGATTGTAAGTGATGGTCATGTCTTTTCAGATTGTATTGGCGTCGATGATGATGTGGTTAGTCATTACACAAACAAGCTACATCAATTATGCCAAAGTGTCGCTCCAAAAGATGTCGATTCAATTGGTTTTTGTGGGCTAAATGATATTTTTTTTACTGGTGTAGCAACAAAAGAATTTAATCCTGAATGGGTCAAAAACGTTGAAGTGCCCCATTATACTGGTTCTAAGATATGTTCCATCAGTGACGTGTCAAGACAAATCTTAATGAAAGGTTGTGACACAGACACTGGTACCTTAAGAGAACAAGTGAATACAGATGGACATCCAAGATTATATCTCTATAGAGGTTTTTCAAGATTTATGATGGAAGATTTATTATTATTGCCATATTTTCAAGACCATTCGAAAAAGAAGTTGAAAAAGATAACTTCTAAGATTGCATTCAATATGATTAAGCGTAATGATGCTTATTCCAATCTTGTTGAATTAATGTTTCCACACCATATTCGACTTTCTATTCACGCTCATACAAACAGTGGCCCAAAGTTTGGCATTAAAGTAATCTCTGAAGACCAATGCCGCATTGTTCGTGATTTAAATGATTTAATTGAACCAAAATTTGAGGATTTGTTACATATCCCAACACCATGGCATAATTGTGTAGTCAAGGTACTTTATAAAAATAATTCTGAATGTTTGTTTTTAACCAAGTTACAAGTGATTAGAAATGCAATTACCAGTGGTAAATTCGATGGATATTGGAAAGACACTTGCTTTGAAAAAGGTGAAGGTGGGCATTTTGTTCTTAATGAATTATAATCATATGTCCTCACAAAATTATTTATTATTATGACGTTCTTTTAATTATTGTTTTTTTATTCATTACTTTATTATATTTATATATTTATTATATATAGTAATTCTTGTCACAATGAAGAAAATAGCTTAATGATATTACTTTAAATAGAGTGTGTTTGTTTTTGTGAAGTTCAGAATTAATTTATAGTACATTGTAGTATTTGAAGAAGGGAAGAGTAATAGTCTCTTAAATAGCACCAAGATAATCTTCCTTGATACTACCAATAGCGTGAATGGAACTCACTTGACTTATACAACCTTCAATCTTTACTCTAATTCTACTCTTTATAGTAATGACATCATCAGAACTTTGATATGAAGGTGGATTTGAACCTGCATTAAAAGTTAGATCTTGTGGCATTAAATGTTTAGTCACAAATACTTTCATTGGACCCACTTGGACTTCAAAACCATGTTGAGAGCAAGAAACAACAGTACCGTCAACAACTTCACCTTTAAATGGTTTGAAAACCACAGCTCTATATTTGACGGTAAATTCTGCTGAACCATCAGTAGGAAGAATCCTACCACGTTCAATTTCAATTTTATCATAGTCTAAAACACAAAGAATGTAACCGAATTTACCAGTACATGAACCTTCGACTTCTTGAAGTAATTTACTTTTCAAGAACTGTTTCATTCTTGGACCGAAAAAAGATGGATGTAATGTAATATTTAATGATAAATCTTTAATAAAAAACATGATTATTTGATTAATTTAGAGTATAGTGGAGTAATAATAACAATTATAACAATAGTGAAATGAATATATAAATGCAGGAAGGTTGGAATTGTTTTGAGAATTGACACTTAGGAAAAAAAATGGAAAACCTTGAAAAGTATGCAATGGAAAGGAAAGAAAAAGGTAAAGAGAAAAGCTGACAAGCGAAGGACAATTGAGTAATATTATACCCAAATTTTTAAGTTGACAGACTAATTTGTGGTAATGGTTCGACCTTAAAGTACTCTTTGAAGATATATATGGTTATTCACTAATTGTATATCTTTTTGTTCATTACTTTCAGTTCATTTTTTGTATTTTATTTTTCAATTTCTGAAAGATGAAAACATCGTTCATGACGAACCTCTCTCCAGTAGAGTTTATAATAAAATCCATTTATAAAAAGGATCATCTTTAGAAACTAGTATAAATGGTGAGAAGAAGGGTCAAAGCAAGCCAAAGAGGTATTGATAAAAGTATGCCTAGACTAACTACATCTCTTAGTTGGAAGATTTTAGAACGTACTAGATCTGTTATTCAAGAGAGTGTGGCTAAGGGTTCATCCACTACTTCAAATACATTACTTCCCCATTTCCAAGTTGGTGGTAAAGAATTATATTTCCCTAAAGCACGTATAATATTATTACGTCCAAATGCAAAACATACTCCATACCAAGCTAAATTTATTGTTCCGAAATCTTTTAATAAGTTAGATCTTCGTGATTATTTATTTAACATATATGGATTAAGAACTTTAAATGTTACTACCCAATTGTTACATGGTAAATATATGAGAGTTTCCCCATATGCAGGGAGATTTAGGGGTCCACAAATAAAGAAAATGACCATTGATATGGAGGAACCATTCATATGGCCAGAAGAACCGAAATTAGGGGAAAATGATAATTGGAATAAACCATTTATTGACAAACTTAATAAGTTCAGTGAAGAACAGGAGACTAGAAATGTTGGTTCTAACAAATATAAACCTGATCAAGTATTCCCTGGTTTAATGATTGATGGACAATTTGGTTTTGGTGCACGTCCATTTATCACTCGTCAAATGGAGAGCAAAATGAAGAACGCTAAGAATAAAAATATTAAGAGACAAGAATTTCTAAAGGATATTGAAAAGATAGATGAATATCTAGTAAGAGAGTCTAGTGGACCATCCCAGTAAATTACTATCATACTCTTGGGAAAAACTAATTTAGATAAAACAAATATATTCCATTATCAAAACGTCATACATGTAAATAACAATTGCAATCAGTTTCAAACAAAGCTGGCCTAAGCCATCTTATCCCATTCAGTATGCTTGTCTATATAACTTTCATTTTTTGTATAGTATTTAGTTAAAAAAAAAATAATATTATTCATTTAATACTGTTATAACTGCAAGGTGTCATTAGAGGTCCATTGAGAGTTCCCACTTAAGTAAAAACAACTAAATGCTGTCATCAATTGCAATTATGTATGTTACAAGTTGTTTTAATTAAACAGCAGATCAAGGTACTAAGCTTCGCATGGTAGAATCCCGACGGGGAGGAGTAAAGAACCATTGTCACACGTTTTAAATTTGATATTACTAGTTAATTTATTGGAGTATTTAACGTTATATGAGTCAATAAGGCGCCTCTTAGTTATCGGCCCCCCTCATACTCACATTAATGATGAAAATGAAGAATTTGTTCTGGAAGCTTAGCTTCAGTTTACTTATGAAATAGTGTTTTGATGATCTTATAAGTTATTTCTTGTAACTAATCCTGTTAATAAACTGTATCTCGGCTCTTACAGAATACTATCATAGGTTAAAATGGAAACTCCGCGGAGTTGTATATATTTTAACCGCGTCTGTTAAACCTTCTTTACTAACAAAAACAGTATAGGTTCTCTTTGTGAACAGCAATCCCCCCTCTTATTCCCTTGGTGTCCCCCTTGTTCTTCTATGTGAGAGAACAAAACAATCCACATTATATTGGCATCTCCATTGGAATAGACCTGATACATTTTGATAGTCTATTGTTTTTGAGAGATCTGTAAAACAAAGAAATCTATGTACCTTCTATTGTTTGTATTATATTTTGAAAACTCGCTGCATTCTCCTACTATTCAAAAGCAATAACAATCTGACTAATCAGGTAAGAATTGACCCTTAAAATGCAAACTCCACTGTTTAACTTAGATAATATATTGTTTAGGCCTTCTTCCTTTATTGTATCTCTTTTTTTCATTTGTTTGTCTCTTTTTGAATCTTTATCCATCTTTTAAACTATCTTCCGATCACTAGGCAACTAACTGGAGAAACCTGATCAGGATATTAATATAGTAACTACACTAAGGCTCGAGTGGTTTTGAAATAGATCAGGCTGGATTTAACTAGGTTTCCTATAATTAAACTTATTAATATTAGTCAAGGGGGATTATTCTTAAAGGTTCTTAGACTATTGTGGCATAGACTTTGAAGACTGGGGTAGTGAACACCGAAAAAAACTTACCAATTGAGTGATATGGTAATATTTACGCCTTATTTTTGACGGTTCTTATTATCACCAGTTTCATTACTTGAATGTCACAATTTTAAACGCAAGACAGTAAAAAGCAGCATAAGAAACTACCTTTTGAGAGGAGAACTGTCACCAAAGGGAGGTTTCCTTATTTACATGGATCACCGTGTCAGTGAATAACCATCCTTTTCTTGAAGAGGAATTAAGCAAAATGCATTTTATTACAAAATTGTCTTTCCGTGGAATCGCCAGTTTTCTGGACATGCAGGATCATTATATGCGTTTTGTCGAAAGGGGGTACCTAATTCCAAAGAAGTGTTGATCTTATTAATAGGACTTATACGTATTTACCTCCTCTAAACTGGTGTTTACCTTTAACCCCTTCCCAATTATTTTATATATAATCACCTCACCTTTTTCCTCAAAGGCATATTCTTTTCCTTCAATTCTTCAATTACTTTGATCTTTTCTTGTTCTGTTAAATTAACAAATCAAGTATCAACATACACATCTATTTAATTTTTAACCACCAATCAAACTTTAATTAATCAAACTCAAAATAACTAATAATAATTTATAAAAAGAGTTATCTTTACTTTTTAATATATTATGTCGTCAACTTCAAAAAATAAGGAGGGGAGTTATTCGGGTGATTCCACGTCAACTCCAAGTTCAGAAATTTCAGCAGTTTCTTTGGCTGCCTCTACTCATTCATTAGAACACCCTTATATGGGGATGGATGAGCAAGCACAAGAAGAAATTAGATCTTATACCCCACTTGTAATTCTTCTGCAGTATTTAGTAATATAGATTTTTTTTTGGTTAGACCTGCTTGGCATATCTATCCCTACTAGTAATTATAGTTCCTAATTGGGATGATAAATTCAAAGGTATTTTCAAATAGTAACTACGTGTTAATACACATCGTTTCTTATTGATTCGGGTTATTTTTAGCTAAACTCCGAACATCAAACACTACGGGGGGATAATATTGTTATTGATTCCAATGTCATTCTTTTGATTTTAATATTCAATAATTCAATTATTCCAGCCTTAATAAGCTCCCTCTTTCTTGTTTCTCCCCTCCCCTCTTCTTCACATTAATAATAAAGAAACACTTGTCCTAAATAATTTAGTTATTTCTTTTCATTATGACCTAAAATTTTGATGATCTTGTAAAAGTTTAATTAAAGGTGGCTCTAGAGTGTTTTAGAAATTTTATATATTTTGTTTTTGTTTTATTTTCAAAATATGCCTCCGCGGAAATACATGAATTCTAACATTTTATTAACCCCCCGTAGTGATTTCTATTATGATTTCCCTTCTAAAGGCGCTTCCGCCCCTCGTATTTACTCATTGCCCCTTGATTTTACATGTTCAAAAAACAAAAAAAAGTATATATGTTTACAAGTCCGCGGACATAGTCGGAATAATTTGTATACTGTATTGTTTTAACTAAATCTCAATCACCAATTTTTGCCCATGCCGTATTGTTTTCATTGTTTTTATCAAAACTTCCTGCATGCTCCTTCTGATTAAAATATAATAGCGTGTTAACCGATCAGGAAACTAGCTAACCCTTAAAATGCTAGTTCTTTTGTAAAACACACCTAATATATTGTCTCGGATCCCCTGTCTTCATTGTGACTCTTGTCTTCTTTTGTTTTTGCCTTTGTCTTCAATCTCAGTCTTTCTTCTGTTGATTGTTTCCTATTCGTAAGGCAATTTGAAATGAGGCATATCATCAGGATATTCACAAAGAAAACGAGGCTCCAGGCTTTAAGAAATGGTCTCGAGCTGGGTTTAATTTAATTATTGTAAATATTTGTAATACACAATGTGCAACTTGTCTATTAATTTCCCAAACGGTAAGGGGGCGGGGGAGATAATAAAAACTTGTAACTGTCAAGAGCAGAACAAACTCCTGCTTGTTTACTGAGGGATATATTCTACTTGTGGCAAGGACAGTCTCGGATTTAATTACGAATCAGCTTTCCTTCTTGATTTTCGCAGAAAAAATGATGAATTTTCAAATTTTGAAGGGGGTAAAATTTAACAAAGAGAACTGGACTTTTGAAGGGAGAACTCATAATCAACTATAGGTTTCTTTATTTACAATTATCACCTTGTTGGAATTAAACTTTCTATTCTTCAAGAGGGGTTAAGCAAATTATATTCAATTTTTTAAAAGCTGTCCTTCCACGGAAGACCCAGTTTTTTGCTTGAGACACTATTATTATATATCTTCTGTCGAAAGGAGTGGTAATTCACTTAATTAAATGATGTGATTTTATTGTATTCACTCAACTCCTCTTGACTTTATTTACTTTTAACATATTCCACTTTCTATATATAATGACCTGGCTTTTATCCTCAATTGAATATTTGATTTCCTTTAGTTCTTATCTAACTTCTTTTGCTACAGTACCTTCAGTTTTTTTCTTGCAACAGGTAATCAATAAAAGATAAAACATACGTATATATAAAATTTTAACTACAAAATCAAAAATTAATTATCAATACTCGAATCACAAATTGTTTTATACAAAGAATCACTTTTTTATTATTTTTAATACATTATGTCTTTAAATTCAAATAATAAAGAGGCAAAATATATAGGTGATTCCTCTTCAAGTTCGGGCTCTGCATCGTCTTCAACAAGGTCGTCTGCAACGTCTGCTCATTCATTACAACATCCTTACACGGGGATGGATGAACAAGCACAAGAAGAAATTAGATCTTTGGCTAGATCTTTAACTAGACAAAGTTTCGCTGCAAGTAATAATTCTACCAATATGGTTACTGATCTGGATGATTTAGAATCACATAATCGTGCTGATACTCAATCAATTTTTTCGCAAGATCTACCAGGTGTTAACCCTGTTTACGCTACTCCAGATGTTGATGGTTATGATCCAAAATTAGATCCAGCCAGTGATAAATTCTCTTCCAAAGCTTGGGTACAAAATATGGCCAATTTAGTTACTACAGATCCTGATTTTTATAAACCTTATTCGCTAGGTTGTACATGGAAAAACTTAACTGCTTCTGGTGAATCTGCCGATGTTACTTTTCAATCTACTTTTGATAATATGCCATTCAAGATCTTAAGCGCTTTTTATAGAAAATTTTCACCTTTAAAAAAAGCTTCAAGATTTGAAATCTTAAAACCTATGGATGGTTGTTTAAACCCAGGTGAATTATTAGTCGTATTAGGTAGACCAGGTTCAGGTTGTACTACATTATTGAAATCCATTTCATCTAATTCACATGGTTTTGAAATCAGTAAGGATTCTACCATTTGGTATAATGGGTTAACTCCAAAGGAAATCAAGAAACATTATCGTGGTGAGGTTGTTTACAATGCTGAAGCAGATATCCATTTACCACATTTAACTGTCTACCAAACACTATTTACTGTTGCTAGATTAAAGACTCCACAAAATAGAGTTAAAGGCGTTTCAAGAGAAGCCTGGGCTCATCATATTACTGATGTGACCATGGCAACTTATGGTTTATCACATACTAAGAACACTAAGGTCGGTAATGATTTAGTGAGAGGTGTGTCCGGTGGTGAAAGAAAGCGTGTTTCGATTGCTGAAGTTGCTATTTGTGGGTCCAAGTTTCAATGTTGGGATAATGCCACCAGAGGTTTAGATGCCGCTACTGCTTTAGAATTTGTGAGAGCTTTGAAGACACAAGCTGAAATTGCTAACAGTACTGCTACTGTTGCCATCTATCAATGTTCTCAAGATGCTTATGATTTATTCGATAAAGTTTGTGTCTTGGATGGTGGTTACCAAATTTTCTATGGTTCTACTAAAGAAGCCAAACAATACTTTATGGATATGGGTTATATTTGTCCAGATCGTGAAACAACTGCTGATTTCTTAACTAGTATTACGAGTCCAGCTGAAAGAGTCATCAATCCTGACTATGCTAGGAGAGGTATTCGTGTTCCACAGAATGCCAAAGAAATGAATGATTACTGGATGAGATCTGATGCTTATAAAAGATTACTAGCTGAAATTGATGAAAACTTAGGTAAGAATGAAGAAGAAGAAAAAGCAATTGTAAAAGAAGCACACATTGCCAAACAATCCAAGAGAGCTAGACCAACTTCACCATATGTGGTCAGTTATGGGTTACAAGTTAAATATATTCTAATAAGAAATTGGTGGAGAATCAAGCAAAGTTCAAGTGTTACACTGTGGCAAGTCTGTGGTAATTCTTTTATGGCTTTTATTTTAGGTTCAATGTTCTACAAGGTTATGTTACACACCAACACTTCTACTTTCTATTTCCGTGGTGCTGCTATGTTCTTTGCCATTTTATTCAATGCTTTCTCATGTCTTTTAGAAATTTTCTCCTTATATGAAGCTAGGCCAATTACTGAAAAACATAGGACCTACTCATTGTATCATCCAAGTGCTGATGCATTTGCATCCATTATTTCAGAGGCTCCTGCCAAATTAGTTACTGCCGTTTGCTTTAACATTATTTTTTACTTTTTGGTCAACTTCCGTCGTAATGGTGGGATTTTCTGGTTTTATTTCTTAATTAACATTGTAGCTACATTTTCCATGTCACATTTATTCCGTTGTGTTGGTTCTCTTACCAAGACTCTTCAAGAGGCTATGGTTCCTGCTTCTATGTTATTACTAGCTATGTCAATGTATACCGGTTTTGCTATACCAAAGACTAAAATTTTACGTTGGTCTAAATGGATTTGGTACATTAACCCATTAGCCTATATGTTTGAATCTTTAATGGTTAATGAGTTCCATGATGTCAAGTATCCATGTACTGAATATATTCCAATGGGTCCTGCTTATGTGAATAGTACGGGTACCGAAAGAGTTTGTGCTGTTGTTGGTTCTCGTCCAGGTGAAGATTATGTTCTAGGTGATAATTACATCAAGGAGAGTTATGATTATGAACATAAACATAAATGGAGAGGATTTGGTATTGGTATGGCTTATGTTGTTTTCTTTTTCTTCGTTTATTTAGTGTTATGTGAATTCAATGAAGGTGCTAAGCAGAAGGGTGAAATGTTAATCTTTCCTTATTCTGTCGTAAAAAGGATGAAAAAAGAAGGTAAATTAAAGGATAAGAATGAAAAAGATCCAACTGATATTGAAAATTATGCTGGTAATGAAGACTCATCTATTACTGATAAATCTTTATTGAGAGACTCAGCTGCTTCTTCTGAAGAGGCTTATAATCCAATAGGTAAAGAAATATCACATAATTCCACTAATACTGATGGGACTGCTTTAGAAAGAGTTACAACTAGTCAAACTGCCCAATCTACTATCGAAGAAGAAAATTTACTTAGAAGCATTAAATCCCGTCACGATGAGTTGGAGCGTGATATTGAGAACTTCAAAATTTCTGAATCTGTTGCCACTTTCCATTGGAGAGATGTTTGTTATGATATTAATATTAAAGGTGAGAATAGAAGAATTCTAAACAATGTGGATGGTTGGGTTAAACCTGGTACTTTAACTGCTTTAATGGGTGCTTCTGGTGCTGGTAAGACTACCTTGTTGGATTGTTTAGCTGAAAGAACTACCATGGGTGTTATTTCTGGTAACATTTTTGTGGATGGTCGTTTACGTGATACTTCATTCCCAAGATCAATTGGTTATTGTCAACAGCAAGATTTACATTTGAAGACTGCTACTGTGAGAGAGTCATTAAGATTCTCCGCCTATTTACGTCAACCTGCCGAAGTTTCCATTGAAGATAAAAATGCATATGTTGAAGAAGTTATCAAAATTTTGGAAATGGAATCTTACGCTGATGCCGTTGTGGGTGAGCCTGGTGAAGGATTAAATGTTGAACAAAGGAAGAGATTAACTATTGGTGTTGAATTAGCTGCTAAACCAAAACTGCTAGTTTTCTTGGATGAACCAACCTCCGGTTTAGATTCTCAAACTGCCTGGGCTACCTGTCAATTAATGAAGAAGTTAACGAAACACGGTCAAGCTATTTTGTGTACTATTCATCAACCTTCTGCTATTTTGATGCAAGAATTTGATCGTTTGTTATTTTTACAGAAAGGTGGTCAAACTGTTTACTTCGGTGATTTAGGTGAAGGTTGTAAAACTATGATCAAGTATTTTGAAGATCATGGTGCACAAAAATGTCCACCCGATGCTAATCCTGCTGAATGGATGTTAGAAGTTGTAGGTGCTGCTCCTGGTTCTGTTGCTCTTCAAGATTATAACGAAGTTTGGAGAAGCTCTGAGGAGTATAAGGCTGTCCAAAAGGAATTAGCTTGGATGGAAGCTGAACTACCAAAGAGAACTGAAGAAGCTTCTGCTGAAGCCAAAAAACAATATGCTACCAAAATTCTGTATCAATGTGAATTGGTTTGTCATCGTCTTCTTCAACAATATTGGAGATCTCCAAGTTACTTATGGTCTAAGTTTTCTTTAACCATCTTCAATCAATTATTTATTGGTTTTACTTTCTTCAAGGCAGACAGATCTTTGCAAGGTCTACAAAACCAAATGTTATCGATCTTCATGTACACAGTTATCTTCAACCCTATTTTACAACAATACTTACCATCATTTGTCCAACAAAGAGATTTGTATGAGGCCAGAGAACGTCCATCCAGAACTTTTTCATGGGTTGCTTTTATTGTAGCTCAAATTCTGGTTGAAATTCCCTGGAATTTCTTAGCTGCTACTATTGCCTTCTGTATCTACTACTACGCTGTGGGTTTCTACAGCAATGCTTCTGTTGCTGGTCAACTACATGAAAGAGGTGCTCTATTCTGGCTATTCTCCACTGCATTTTATGTTTACATTGGTTCTATGGGGATTTTGGTTATCACATGGAATGAAGTTGCCGAAACTGCTGCTCACTTCGCAAATTTAATGTTCACAATGTGTTTATCCTTCTGTGGGGTTATGGTCACCAAAGGGGGTTTACCTCGTTTCTGGATTTTCATGTACAGAGTATCTCCTTTGACATATTTAATCGATGCTATGCTATCCATTGCTGTTGCTAATGTTAAGGTAAAATGTTCAACCTACGAATTTGTTCAATTTACACCTCCAAAAGGGATGTCTTGTGGTCAATATATGGAACCATACATCGAGATGGTACATACTGGGTATCTTTTTGATCCTAATGAAATGTCTACATGCCGCTTCTGCCCCTACTCAGAAACTAATATCTTCTTGTCAAGATTTAGTTCTAATTATAAAAGAAGATGGAGAAATTACGGTATTTTCTGTGCTTATATTGTGTTTAACTATTGTGCCGGTATATTCTTTTACTGGTTAGCAAGAGTTCCAAAGCACTCCGGTAAGATGGCTGAGAAATCATCTTAGTGGTTTTCAGATCTCTTTCCAATTTTTCTGTTTTTTATGCTTTTTATGACTTTTTTTCTACATATTCTTACATTTATATTTTTATATAATCTTTTAAAACAAGATAACTATTATTTTTATTTTACCATCGTTTCATATACATCTCTGTAAATGTTATATGATTGTGCTATACATTATTGCTTGAAGTTACTGCTCTTTTCATCCACTTTGTTTTTGTGTTAGTTATTTTTTTCTATCAACAACAACTATGTGGTGTCCATGAGTTTCTTTGACTAGTTTAAATCTAGAAATAAAAAGAGCTACTTCGTTTAGGAAAACAATAGAAACACCATTAACGAACATTTCCTATTGAGAGGTTAAATACCTTTGTAAACCGATACCTTTTATAATCTAGTTGGGTAAGAGAAACAACAATGGTTTTTCATTGGAATGAAAGTTCTAGCACCAGAAGAATTACACATTTACAAACTTATTTTGTTGGGAATAAAAAAGATTATATGGGGAGCCTTTAAAGTATTAATTTCTTATATTTTTCCATGGTTATAAAAAAGTTATTTCAGCTGAGCCCATTCCAAGATTAGTTAGTATGACGTTTGGTTGTGTATTGGCAATGAAGATTTAAAAATTTTTGTATTGAATATTTTTCCAATTTACTGTGCACATTGCGAAATGAATAGTATTAACTTAAGATAATCAGTTAAACGAAAGCAACGAAATTGTATCCTTTTTGGGATAAAGGAGGCCGATTATTACTAGTTTAAAGTGTTGGAATTTATAGCAGAAAAGAGTCATATTAGGGGATTCATATTCTAATTCTTTTTATTGAGTATTTGGAAGAAAAATAAAGAAAGATTTATGACAGTTTATATTATTACGTGGAAATGATATATACTAAGTTTATACGTATTTATAGACTCAAAGGTACCCGATTTGATTATATAGATGACGATGAGTGAAAAATGACAAGGAAACAACAATTATTTTTATGAAGATTCGTGCCAATGTAAATCCCCTACTATAAAATAAGATTACTAAATTATGCCAAACCTAAAATACAGAAAGGTTCTTGTTGGAATATGAGATTAATTGATTTCATATTCATTATAACTGATCTAATTCAGTGATTCCATAGTCCTCTACATGGTGTGTGGGTGATCTCACTACACTATGAAAATGGATTTTTCACTATTTTCAATATTTCAAATTAAGAAAATTAATATATAAAATAGATATAGTGTATTATATACATGTTTAGAGGTACTCTTGTGCTAATAAGACCAGAGATTGATACACAAGTATGACGTACAACACACCAGACGCCAAGAACTCTGGAGTTCAACAGTTTTTTTTTTTTTTTTACCTTAAATTAATGCAACAACCACTTTAAAACCTAAATTATATAATTAAAAGTTAAATAACTAGCTCTAAGCAATTTGCGGTTTTGCTTTGAGTTACATTTCAAAAATAAGTACAAATTGGGATTCTTAAAAATATTGTTTTCTGGAGGAATGGGTAAACCTTTCGGGTTAACATTAACCTAATCATAAAAACTTCAGTGCTATTTAAAATGCTTTGTTTGTTTGACACTGCCATTGGAATGACTATAATTATAACTTTTATTTTTTAATAACTGATTGAATATTACATATGTTTAGGATATTATAATTTTTCAAATGTTGTAACCATTTCCCGATTTGGTAATATTTTTCTATTAGTTTTCTAAGACGTTCTATCGACAATTACAGACAGTTTACCAAATATTATTATTATTGCTGGTCTTGCAATAATACCTCACCTGATACAATGTACACGTCACACCCTGCTATACTATTATTGCTGGTCTTGCAATAACCACTTAAC
>PPON03000049.1:0-77743 GCA_003708525.3 Monosporozyma unispora | reverse complement strand
GTGCTGCGAGCGCTGCAAACTTTGCGTGTATAGTTCGTTATAGTGTGGGTGTGCAGACGCCCAGAACCGCAACGCTCAGGAGGACAAGACAAGGAGAGCGTCTGGGTCGTGCGAACGCCGTGCGGGTGTCACGCGGATGTCATGTGACCGGGGGGAGGGGGAGGGGGGGGTGGTATATCAACTTGGAAGCAGGGATCCATTAAGTGATACAGGTTGCTTGCCAGTCTGACCCCAGAGGACCCTGCACATACACACTCAAACACACAAGTAAAGTAAGATGGGCTGGTTTTGGACGTCTACCGCAAACACCACAGACAGAGACGAAGTGGCATCTCCCCGCCACGACGCAGAATACAATAACGATATCTCCATGTGTCCCGTAATGCATAACTCATCAGATGATAAAGAAGCTCATGCCCAAGGACTTAATCCATTAAACTACTTACCCAGGGATCTTTCCCCAACTAAAAAGCAACCGGGACAAAAACTAGATCTCACCACAAATAAAACTGTATCTACCATACCAAGAGGTTCAAACGAGGGGAAATGGGAATATCCCTCAGCACAACAAATGTATAATGCAATGTTAAGAAAGGGTAAAATAAACCAAGAGGAAACTTTACAAGGTGACACCGTGGAGGCAATGGTACAAATACACAATTTCTTAAATGAAAGTTGTTGGTTTGAAATCCTAAGATGGGAAAAACCATATACTGATGTGACCCATACAGAACCAAAACTTTTAAAATTTATGGGGAAACCTGGGATATTAACACCCAGGGCAAGAATAACACATTATTTAAGTTATATATTCCCATCCAAATTTCAAAGAGAATTACCCTTTGATAGACATGATTGGATTGTACTTAGAGGCAATAAAGATACTAAGGTTAGATATGTCCTGGATTTTTACGGTGGGCCAGATGATTCAAATGGGATGCCAACCTTTAGTGTCGATGTTAGACCCGCTTTGGATAATTTAACAAATGTTAAAGATAGATTTAATCATTTCACTTCCTCAATCTTATCAAAATTATCATCTGAAAAATAAATTTAATCTAATAATTTAATAATAATTTAATAATAATTTAATAATAATTTAATGATTCTTGTAAATATTTTTTGTTTATGTATATATTATTTATATCCCTTAATGTTATATTTTAATTCCATTCATTCAAAACTCGGATTTTTTTTAAATTCTCACAATGCTTTTATAATATTATTAAATTTATATACTTATATAGGTTTATTTTATTCATTACCAAAGACAGTAACATTTAATATGCGTTCATTATTTTCCTTTAACATATCCTTAACCACCAACCAATCATCCTCTGAGGCCAAGATAACATAATCACCATCTTCATCTTGATATTTAATCTTAGATATCTTACCCACATGATTTAATTTCTTCACAATCATTTCATGAACTTGTTCCATTGTAGAATTTAATTCCATTAATAACGTATAAAAATCTGAATTAAATGATATTCTAATTAAGATCGAGGTCTCTGGTATAGAATGTTTATAATTTTCTGATACTGCACGATATTCATTTTCAAAATTTGATACACGTTTCTTTTGTTGTTTTGGTAACATATCTGATATATGTTTCATTGCATTATTACCAAATGATGATATACTATCATGTGAATTCTCTACCAATGTGGTATTATTACTACTACTATTTCTCATTGATGATGATGAAATGAATGATGTTTCACTAGCATTACTCTTATAGGATTCACTTTTCATATTTCTTACCAAAGATTGTAAACATGAACACCAATTATCACGAGTCTCCTCATTTTTAAATTTTAAAATAAAATTACCTTGTTCCTTTATAGATTCCCATGTGATTGACAATTTTGATCTATTTGATATTGGTGAAATTTGACTTAAATTCATTATCATAATTCTACCTCTTAAATCTAATTTGGGTTCATTGTTAGTAAAACTTGACATTGAATTAATATTACTATTACTACTATTATGACTACCATGATGACTACTACCATTACTACTATTACCATTACCACCCCCAGTTAACATCCCAGAACCATGTGATGATAAATTTAATGTCGAAGAAGATGATATTGATGAAGAGGTGGATTTCTTTTTCAGTATTAATGATGACGTCTTACTTTTACCAGTACTATTACCATTACCATTATTAACTTGTTGAAACAAAATAATAATCTTTTCAAATAAATAAACTTCAAACTCACGTTCTTGATCATTGGAATTATTTGTTGAGATGAACACATTATCAAAATATAATAATTCACCAAATTTAGCAATTCTATAACCTTTCCAATTTATTACTCTACCATAAAGTTTTTTCACCACTTGATGATTTTCTGTACGTCTTTGATTTTCATTTATATTTCTTGCAATACTCTTAGATATGTCTAATGCAATTTCTAATTCTTTGGATTTTGAATTTGATTCCTTTTCCCCACCATTATTATTGACTCCACCACCTGGTGTTGTTGTTGTCGAAGCAGATGTATTTGTTGATTTTAAATTCTCATCACCATTAGAAGAACCAGATAAGATATTACATGAGGTTAATTCTTTTAATAATAATGGATATCTACACAATCTTTGTACGGGTTTATACAAAAATGATTGTAATTCTAATTTATTTCTAATGACAAAACTTGATGGTTCATTAAAATTTGAATTATTTAAATTTTCTAATGTTGTGGTTAAGAAATCAATGGCAGCATTTTGTCCAATAGACCAGGGTTCATATAATTTGAAAAACCATTTAGAATGCATGAAAAGGGCACCAATTCTTTGCTTTGTGGGTGTCACTAATGAATTAATCTCTAATGAGATTAAAAATCTTCTTTGGAAATCAATCGCATCAGATAAATTTGGGAATAACATATACAGCTCTTCACTTGTAATAATGTTTGCATTTAATAACTGTGTCTTATAAGTGTCTAAAATTTCAAGATCATGAACATATTTTCTTTCTGTATTAACAAATTCTTTTATAATCTTGGTATAATCATCATATTTCTTCGAGTATTTATTCATCTTATGTGTAATATCTTGATCAATTTCTTGTTGTATCTTATCCTTTGATGGAAAAATATCTGGAGCAGAATCCATTATAGTAGACACAACTTCAATGACTTTAATTAATTGATTTGTTGAGTTAGCAAAAACATCAGAAATGGTAAACAATTCTTCATCATTAAATGCAAAATGTTTTTTACAACCTAATATAAAATCAAAAATTGATTTCTTACAAATCTTTAAATCATCACTTGAGACCACAGGCAATTTAAATTGCGGTTTCACTAAATTAAAAATAATACATAATGGAGATCCCTGTTGAAATAATTGTGATAGTTGTGTTACTGGATCACAATCCATTGAAATTGGCAAGATACCCATACTAAATGTTAATAAAGTATCCTCCATGGTATTATTATTTATTTGAGTGGTGGGGTTTGTACTATTACTATCCAATGAGAAATCTTCTTTAATAAAACTGTTTGTAGACATTGTACTAATTCTTGATGTAGTCGGAGTAGCACTCATTGCTGTACTATTAGTTTGTAGTAATTGTTGTTGTCTTTGTGACAACAATAAAGATTGTCTTTCACTCAATAATTCACTAGAAGAGTAAGCTAAATTTAGATATGGTTGTAATTGTGGAATATTGTCTAATCTCTTCTTTACATTAAGACAAATATAATATAATGAATCACTGGAGGTAACTGCAGAGTTCATAACATTGGAAATATGAGAATTGGATGGATTATTCGAAGAGGTTATCAATATTGAAGACCCATTAGAGGTGGAATGATTTGTAATTATCGTGTTTTTCCTTGAATTATGAGCTGAGGGGATCATTATAAAGCAACTTTCTTGATTGGTCTGTTGTAAACTGTCTTGCTTGTTCCACTACTACTCCTTCCCTAATACACTGGATCTCTATCTGTCTCTTTCTGGCCAACATCTTCAATATATAACTTTACATATCCACTGATTGCATTTATTTGCATTTTCTGCAAATTTCAAATTTCGAGAATTTCAGTGGTCTCGTTCGTCGGGAGTGAGAGCTTGCAGTATTGATAGCCGCCGAACCTTTAATCTTCACAATCTATACTATAAGCTATATTTTAGTCTATTCCATTCTATAGTCTTTATAAGAGTGTTTCAATAATAATAGAAGCTAAAAGTTGTCACTGTATAACAAAATTCAGATCTTTAAAAGGTTGGATTGCTATAAAAGTAAGAAGTGTCTTTTAAAGATAGTTTGAAAATAGTTTGACAATATACTCAAGATGAGTTTAAAAATGTATTAGAAAGAACAAATCCAACAAGGAATGTATATATATTCCTTTCATATTGACAATAGAATAAGAATACTCTAAATATTTTCTACAAACGTCTTCCTTTTTTATAAGACAATCAAAAATAACTTAACAGTGCTATAACATTCTATATGTAATATTTATACAAAGATTTATCAGTCATTACAAAACCCTATTTAGCCTTCTTCCCCAGAATGGTTTGTTGTGCCCTGTAGAAGATACGATCGCATACTGTGGCCACAGCAAGGACACTACCGATAGTGGTAATACAACCTAGTAAGAAACTAGACCATGTCTTCAGATATTCTTCTCTGTTGACCACTTTCACTGGAGACATTTCATATTTGAAATATACACCAGGGGTACCACCTCTAGCGTGTAATGTTGTAGGGTGATCTTCATCTCTACCACCTTTCAATGGTCTATCATGGAAAGTGGCACTAAATTGAGTTGTTTCTATGGTTTCTGCTCTATTGTGATAATATTCATATCTAGTAGGGACAATCTTAGCAAAATAACTGTATAACATATGATGTGCTGTCCCATCATTTGGCATCACTACACGTCCATCCATTGGGTTCACCACCATGGTAGCAACCCCTTCATCTTCATAATTATGGAATTTAACCTTTTTATCACCTTGATCAATACCTTTACCAAAACTGAAATGATTGATAATATGATCAAAATTTAAATTAGCATGTTTAAAATATAATGAAGTATCATGGAAATGAGTTGCAGTGGTTCTTCTGTTTGGATTATAATTTTGATATGATTTCCCTGGGGCAAAATGGATTTCACCACCAATTCTGTTCAATTTACCCATACCTTTAACACGACAACCTTCCTTGATATGCATTCTAATCTTTGAGACATAACCTTCCTTTTCACATTGTTCAATTTCAGCACCATCATAAAAAGCCCATCCGGCTTGTAAATAGGCATCATGAACCTCATCACAGGTTTGACAACAAACACGATTTTTAGCATCGGCTTCGTTATTATGTTGTTGATCAAGAGCACCATAACAAGACCCACAATAGTCTGTGGTATCACGTTTCTGTTTCATGGCTTCATCTTTATTCAATACACCAGGTTTAAACTCCTCCACACTGGCGTCAATATCATGAATACGACCTTGTTCATCTACGGCAACACGAGTCTTTGTGAATCCAGATTCCAACAGATCTAATTGTAAATCACCGGCTTGATCCATAATATCCATCGTTAAGATATCACAAGATATATGCGGGAATGTAATGTCAAAATTTAAATCTAATTTCAAATGACTATCTCTATCTACCACTAATTGAGGTACTATACTCAATTCATTGAATTGATGCCATTCACGAGATAGTAACATAAGACCAATAATCATGGAAATGATGGTGATTAACCCACCTGTATTTGTGCGAATACGAACATCTTCTTCAGTCTTAGCAAAAGCATCCAACGATAATAATTTGGATTTATTTCTTCTATTTAACATTTTGGCCAGTGTTAATGCTAATATGATTGTGAGATTGTTCTATAAACGATAATCAGGTGGTTAATGAATCGTGTCTTTAAGCCTTTCCAATGTTGTTTTATTGAAATTTCACTATTAATTTTTAGAATAATTTTTTTTTGCAAATAAATATACATCTTTCAGTGCAAAGATCACTTAAACTCAGCCATATTCGCAGGTCCTGAAGAAAAGACAGTAAACCATCCGTTTGGTATTTTCGCAAGTACATAAAGAAGCTCGTCAACAAAAATATGGATTCTGAATTACAACAATTACAAAAGGCCAAAGATTTGGCCATGGATAACAGTCCAGAACAAATGTTACCTAAAGTGTTAGAAACTGCCAATTCAATGTTATTAAACACATGGAAATCTAGCGACGGGAGTAAACCTGACGTGGATCATAAATTGACTAACTTTTTCAATACATTGTTACTAGACACCATGAACCATGTCAAGATTTCATCACATGAAAAACCATTAATTGCATCTCAATATTTGAATACTCTAAATTTATGTTTTGAAAATGCATTTGATGATATGCATTGTTTACAATTAACCATATTGACGCTTACAAGAATTTACCCAATGTTATTTGATCTTGTTGCCAAGACATCAGATGATTCCACTTGGAATCTTTTAACTATGTTAAAGAAGAAAATATTAAATAAATGGAAATCTATGACAATTACCAATTTACCATTAAATTTAAATTTAGATAATAAGAAAATTGGTATTAAGTTAGCCATGGTTAAATTTATTTCTCAAATTATTATTACTCATTCTACAGATATAACAAATTCTAGTATTAACATTTCGCTGGTACCAGATAATCAACCTTTAATTAACAAAACAAAATTAGAATCTGAAGCGAAGATCTTGTTAGATGTGATTATAAATTATCTTGTCGAGGAACCTATGATGGTAAGTTCATTATTTATTGGTATAATCAATTGTCTCTCTTTTGTAATGAAACAAAGAACACAGACTGTGATTAAGATATTAAATGGGTTACTAAAATTTAATATTGATGCGAAATATCAAAATGATGAAATAACAGCATTAAATTATAAATTATGTAAAAGATTTGTTGAGCGTTGTTATAAAAATTTTATTCAATTTGGTATTAAATCACATTTAATCAAGAATTCATCTTCCAACGCTAACATGACACAATTATACACTAAATTATCAAAGATTTCACAAACTTTATATGTCATTGGTGAAGAGACCAAGAGTAAAGGTATCCTGAATTTTGACGAAGAGAGTGTGATGAAGAAGATTAGTGCTTCTGAAAGGGATAAAATTATTCAGTATAGAACTAAGAAGAGACAACAGTCTGCAGCATCAGCACCACCGATAGTGCCACTTCGAGCACAATCTCAACCTCAACAACAAAATTCTCCTATTATCAATAGTAATAACACATCAACACAGGGTAGTGGTACTCCTCCATTAACGGAAGATCAAATTAAAGCATTATTAAGTTTACAAGAATACTCAAAGGGTAAGACCCAGACAACAACTTTTGTTAATACATCACCCAAGGCCATTGACAACACATATGGTTCATTATTTACATTAATGGATCAAGAGGGTAGTGGTTCTAAACAAGATGTTTCAAAGATTCCAAATGATTTTTTAATTAAATTATCCACTGAGGCATTCTATAAAGCTGATACTAAGAGATTAATTACTGCCTTATCTATCGCGGCGTCAAGATATACAGATTTAATGAATAATAATGATCCCTCAATTGGTGATAAACGTAAACGTGAGGATGGTGAAGCTGAGAATGATGAGGTTAAGAAAACAAAGAAGGACAGTGAAGATAATGTTGACAAGGAGAATAATAAACCATATTTTTTTGAACCTAAACCAATGGATGATAACACTAAATTGAAATTAACTGAAAGAATCATGAAGAAATTATTTGACATTAAGGACAATAAGATCTCTCCTAAGATAAATTCTGTTTCCAACAGTACCAAGAACCCCTTAGAACAAATTAAATTAATCAATTGGTCCAATGATGAATCATGGTACCACATCTTAATTAGATTAGCTACTAGAGGAACGAGATCAAATTTAACCATGAGTAATATGATTCGTGAAGAGTTATTAAAATATGTGATGATGGATATCAATGATAATAATCGTGTAGCGATTATTATCGAATGGATGAATGAAGAATGGTATGGAGATATGCTATTTGAAACTCGGGAAGACACTGAATCACAATATAATCATTGGTCATTGAGATTATTAGATGAATTAATCCCATTCTTAGAAAATAAACATCGTAAATTGTTTATTAGATTGATGAGTGAGTTGCCTAGATTGACCACAGATCATATCAATAAGGTGAAACCAATCTTAATTGACCCAAGTAGAAGCACATTGGGGTTCCAAACGTTAAAATTCTTGATTATGTTCAGATTACCAGTGAAGTCAATGATCAAACCTTTGTTAGAGGCCATTGTCCAAGAGGATCCGAGCGTCGAACCACAATGCAAACCCATCCTGGACAAGTTTTACAAGTAGTTGTTAACTGTCTTTAAAGATTGTTATTGCCGGTGGTTACTATCGATGGATATAAACAAGTCAGTTGTGATAGCGACTCTGGCCGCGAAGGAGTCACCCTCACCAAACCACTGTTTCAATAATTTAAAACCTTATCAATGATTGCTGGAATGATCAATGAACTAAGATCCACCTCAAAGGATCAAGGAGGACAGTGTTATATAAGCCATCTGTGTATTTGTGTATTTTACCATATATCTTAAGGAATCTTTAAAAGCAATCTTTAAAAGAAACAATCGTTAATCGAAATAAAGCAAACAGATTCAAACTAAACACAAACAACAACAACAACAATGTCCTTTACAAACGTTATGAAGAGAAGTTTCACTAGACTGACTGCTGGTCAATCTACTTTGCTTAGAAACACTAATGTTACTCCAAGATTGGTTCTTTCAGTAAGATGTCAATCCACTACTGCTGGATTCAAGAACAGTTTAAATAAGAGTGAATTACCCTTTACTTACTCTTCCCAAGGGCCACAACAAGTGAAATATACCAAGGATCACGAATGGGTCGCTGTGCATGCTGATGGTACTGGGTTCCTTGGTATTACTGATTATGCTGCTGCTGCATTGGGGGATACCACTTATGTGGAATTACCTGACACTGATTTGACTGTCGAGGCAGAAGAATCTATTGGTAGTGTGGAATCTGTTAAGTCTGCCTCTGAAGTGTATATGCCAGTAGATGGTACCATTACCGAAGTGAATACAACATTAGAAGACTCTCCACAATTGATTAATAGTGATCCATTAGGGAAAGGTTGGATGATCAAATTCAAATTAGATGATGCCAAGGGTCAACAACAAGTCGATACTCTATTCAATTTGGAACAATATGAAGAATTCTTAAAGACTGATGAACACTAGATGTTGGTTATGTACAAGTAAATATATAAAGTTAATCTCATATATATTATATATATAATGAATATTCTATTTCAGTTTCATGTTATTGTTTTGGCAATCTCCTCCGGAGTCTTAGTCTTCAATTGAACAGCATGGATGTGATATTGTTCCATCTCATCTCCAATCAATTTATATATCATTCTATGTCTCATGGGTAATTTCACACCTTCAAACTTGTCACTAACCAATTCAATTCTTATATGACTTTCAGTCTTATTTGGTGACGATGCAACCCCCTCGTGGCCCTTGTGTTTATATGAATCGTTAAAGATGGCAAAATGTGTTGCTGTGGGGAACTCCCGGTGGACCTTAGCTTTTATTGAAGTGATTGCTGGTCCTTCAATACTTTGATTTGCTGGTAATAAAGACATTCTTCTAACTAAATATAATAGGTTCTTCACTTGTGATATTGGTTTGATAATGGGTTTAAACATTATTCTATGGCTTTAAAGCTACCATGAAAGGAATTCTTAGCATTTTTATTGATTATTTATATATGATTTCTTTGATTATGAGGTTTAATTACTAATTCATCAATTTTGCAATAAATTTTAATTTCAATGAAAACAACTTTGAGAATAATAAACTATTGAACAAAACAACAAGAAAATTACAACACAACACAACACAACAGCACAACTACGATGTCCGAAACAAACGCTAATGTGCCTGAACCACACCAGGTGAAAGACCAGGATCCTATTGATACCGGTAGTGAATTTGAAGATTTATATTCTCACGAGGAGGATAATGGTCACGATGAAGATGAAGAAGCTAAACAAGAACAATCAGAAACTGAGGTTAAACCAGAAATTCAAGAAGAACAAAAGAAAGATGATGCTGATGTTACTCTTGAATATAGAGAACCTCCAGCGGAGGTGAAAGCAGAAAATGAAGAAGAAAAAGAAGAAGAACTTTCCACTGAACAACAAGGAGTTTCCAAAGTCAAGGAAGAAGACTCTGAAGTAAAGGAAGAGGAAGAAGATAAATCTGAATCTGAATCCAAGTCTGGTTCCGAATCTAATGATGATGATGATGATGATGAAGACGAGGAAGAAAAAGATGAAGATGACGAGGAAGAAGAAGAAGACGAGGATGACGAGGAAGAAGAAGAAGAAGAAGAAGAAAACGAGGAAGATCTTAAAAACGTTGACTACAACCTTCTTGAAAAGCAAATGAAGTTCTTGGTTGATAGTGATATCTTACATTCAGATGACTTCAAAGCATTATCTAAAGATGGTAAGATTACTGCCATTGTCAACTTAATTAATTCAAATCCAGAAACTGCTTTACCTGTCTCAAATAAGCCAGCTCAACCTAACATTCCACCAACAAATAACGGTCCATCAAGATTCAGACAAACTCTTGATTATTCCAATGATAAAGAACCATCTTCTGCTTCATCTCAATCAACACAAAATAAGCCATCATCCAAATATGAAAGAGCTGATTTATCTATGCCTATGACCTTGAAGGAACGTGATTTATATGCTGCATATTTACGTGGTGAAAACAAAATTACCGAAATGCATAATATTCCACAAAGATCAAGATTATTTATTGGTAATTTACCATTGAAAAATGTCTCAAAAGAAGAACTTTTCAGAATTTTCATCCCATATGGTCATATCTTACAAATTAATATTAAAAACGCCTTTGGTTTCATCCAATATGATAATCCACATAGTGTTTTAGAAGCTATTAAATATGAATCCGATGAAACCAATTTCAATAAGAAATTAATCCTAGAAGTCTCAAGTTCAAACAGTCGTCCACAATTTGACCATGGTGATCATGGTACTAATAGTAGTTCTACTTTCATTTCTTCATCTAAGAGACCATTCGAAGGTGAAGAAGCTGAATCATTTAATGATTTAAAGAGATCAAAGAGAAGAGTACCAAATTGTATTATTTATGTTAAGAAAACTGCTGATCGAACTTTTGCCACTGAGGTCTTTAATAGTATTAAGAATGGTACTGGTATTGAAACTGATATGATTTTCTTGAAGCCAAGAATGGAATTGAGAAAGTTAATTAATGATGCAGCTTATGAAGGTACATGGGGTGTCATTGTGGTTAATAAATCACATAACGTCGATATTCAAACTTTTTATGAAGGTCCAACTGGTGAAACTAAATTCGATGAATATGTTAATGTTTCTTGTCCAGATGCTGTCGGCATCTTCAACAATGTTAAGAGTCAAAGAGTAGGTGGTGGCGATATGAGAAGAGGTAATACTAATATGATACCAGGTGGTGGTAATATGTATGGTAGTGGTTATGCTCAACCTCCAATGGGTGGTGCTCCAAACACTGGATATGGTTACAATGCTGGTAATCGTTATGGTAATATGCCACCTCAACAACCACCAATGGGCCAACCACAAGGCTATATGGGTGGTTACCAAGGTGGTAATGGATACCCACCACAACAAGGGTATGGTGCTCCACCTCCACCTCAAATGAACCAAGGCGGTTATTCTCGTTATCAAAGTCAACCACCTCTACCACAAGGCGGTATGGGTATGAATCAAGGTTATCCGCCTGCCAATCAACCACCAGCACAAGTCCCACCTGTTTCCCCACCATCCCAAAACATCCAACCACAATTATCCGCTGCCCTTGGTGGTAATGCCGGTCAAATGGACCAACAACAGTTATTAGCTGCTATTCAAAACTTACCACCAAATGTTGTGTCAAGTTTATTATCTGCTGCTCAACAGCAACAACAACCAAATGCCCCTCAGGTAAGTGCTCAACAACAGCAACTAGTTGGGATGTTACAAAATACTCAAAACCGACAAAGTGGTGGGTACCCTCCAGCCAGTGGTAATAATGCCTATACTTCTCCAAACCCACATGGTCAATCTCAAACTCCACCATCTCAACAGCCACCTCAACAACAACAACAACAACAACAACAACAACAACAACAATCTGGCAGTAATGTCCAAAGTTTATTAGACAGTTTGGCGAAATTACAACAATGAAGTGAATAGAATTCTATCTTAAAGATCCTGCAATTCTTTTTTCTTTATTTACTTTTTCAATGTGCTCCAATTATTCTTGTTTCTTTAACTAATACATCCTATACTTTGATTACTTAAGAGATTGTTAGTTCTTTTATCGTTTTCTTAAATCGACCCTTCTTTTCTCTCTCTTCCTTTCCTTCTCTATCCTCTTTTAACAACCATCTTTACACTTACATTCCCCTCTTATGAATCTTTATAAGTCATTGAACGGATATAAGACGCTTATTTTTGAAACGATTATTGAATCAACATCTGTCCTGTCACTAAAAAAAATTCTTATATATCTATATCTAACTTATTTTGCTTAAATAATTACTGTAAAATACAAGCTCAAAAATTATACAAATTATCAGATTAGACTCGACACTCTCGTCTCGAAGTGTCCTTGCAAACCTTCTTATTTATCTTTCTTCATCAGCTAACGTTCGATTGCTTTAAAGTGGTTTCATTTTTAATTTTCATCACTATAAAAAGTGATATATTGCCAAAATAGTGAAGAATACAGAATAATAGATTCTTACAGGATAACACAGTAATAATGGATCTCACGTTCAATAGTAAGACTATTGAATTCCACAATCAATCATTTAAGATTCTTTTACAAAACGAAAATGGTCCCTGTGCTTTAGTGGCTCTAGTAAATTTACTAATTTTATCCTCAAACCATGCAAAATATTCAAGGGATATAACAAGACTGATACAAGGTGAAAAACAAGTTAAATTACACGAGATATTACAAGCTTTGGCTGACATTGCCATTAATATGACTACTGGCTCTGATAAGTTGGAAAATATCGATCATTTATTATTAATGTTACCAGATTTACATAAGGGTTTGAATGTGAATCCAAAATTTAATGGTGAATTTGGTGAAAGTAATCAAGAGACTAATGAATTGTTTGATGTGTTTAAAGTACGGTTGGTTCATGGTTGGATTATGGATTCTATATATAATGGTGAATTAAGTAACTTATCTTATGAAGATGCACAGGATTTATTAACTAAAGCCACTGATTTAGATAGAGATGACAAAGACCTTCAATGTGTTAATGACACAGAGGAAGATGAAAAGGAAAAAATTATAAAGAATGCTAATGCGCTAACCCAATTTTTAACTACCACTGCCACACAATTGACTCAAATTGGACTATTACATTTAAATGAAACAATAAGAGAAGATGAATTTACAATTCTATTCAGGAATGATCATTTTTCGACACTATACAAACATGATGGACGACTTTATAACTTAGTAACAGATCTAGGGTTTAAGAGACGTAGTAAGATAGTTTGGGAATCATTAATCACTATTGATGGCTCAGCAGACTCATTTTTTGATGGTCATTTTAAGATTTCGCCTTTAGAAAAGGCTCCAGAGGATATCACCTCCCATGATGATCTAGTCACAGCTGAAGAGAGTGAACAAATTGATAAAGATAAACAATATGCTAAGGAACTTCAAGAGGAAGAAGATAAGAAATTGGCTAAACAGATGTATATGAAAGAACAAATGAATCATAAGAATAAAAAGTCAAAATCGGTTCCAACTAATACACAGACACCTAAAAAGAACACACTTAAAAAACAGCCCATCAAAACGCAACCAATCCAGACTTCCAAAGCTAAAGATAGTTGTATAATTATGTAAATCCTCTTTTCACTTCAATATAAAGATTTTATCATATGAAGGAAAAACAACCACATTTTATGGCATTTATGAAACAACTTTGATACATTTTTGAAGATACAATAAATACCAACTAATTATTCTTTAGAAGATATATAAACAAATGCACCCATGTATATATATTGTAAAAGTATTAGATATATGATAAATTTTGACTATATTTTTCCATTATAGAACAAAGATAAAATATTATTATAAGTTTAAATATCATAAAGTAAAAATGCTAACAAAGGCTATTGCATATGTTAAAAGTGATAGTGACGGTGATTCAACTATAGTTGATAATGCAAATGAAATGGATGATGGATGTGGACACAAAATCGAAGGAAAAAAGAGAGTAGAAGACCCAGTAAAGGAAGTTCAGATATTGAAAGATCATACTGGCACGAAGATAATTAAACATCTTGCTGTTCCTAAAAGAAAGTATGTGGATGACAGAGAACACCTCCAGAGACATAAGCCAAGGAAGGTTGGTGGTAAGGTTCATAAAGAAACTAAACCCTCAAATAAACGCAGTAATTCTTCTCGAAAAGTGAAACAAATCAAAGATGACAAATCAGAGTCTTTCTATAATGGAGCAATTCTTGGATCATTTCTAGGGGCTGCCGTTTCGACTGTTATTACCAAATTTTTAACTGAAGGATCCTAAATATTATTCTATATCAGTATTTTATTGCTGGCTTCTATTTCTATAATTTTTATAGTTTCTATTATTACCATTATTACTGTTATTGTTATTACTATAATTCGAACGTTTACCTTTAAATCTATCGTTTCTTCTATTATTGAATTTATTAAGTTCATCTTGGTTCCCAAACAACGCATTCTTTTCCTTTTCAGATAATTCATATTCTAACAAGCCTGCATCCCCTAGTTCTTTAATGAATGTTAATAATTTAGTATTATCATCCATCATTTCTCTTTGTACAATTTTCAAATTTAAATTAACTTTAGGATTAAATCTATTAACTTGATTCTGGATACTTTGAATAAATTGTCTTTCCTTCTTGGATTCTTTCAGTACATTGCCCATATTACTGACTTCTTCTTCTTTAATCCCCATTGCTTCTCTATGTTGCTCTTTACGATTTGAAATCTTTAATAACCACATCTTCTTTCTTTCTTCCCTCCATTCGGCAATATCTTCATCAGTAACAAGAGCAATTGAAGTACCCGGAACGGTAACTACACCAGACTTATCTTTGTCTTCATTATCATCTAAATCATCTCTAGTCTCATCCTCATCTTCTTGTTCATCTTTCTGAAGTGTTTTAACAGGTAATGGTACATCTTGATTATTGACCTTTTTCGAACTAGTTTTATCAGGTAAAGAGTCGTCATCATCTATTTCAATATTATTTATTTTTGGTTCTTTCTTGTTGGTTTCCTTTTTGATCGGTACCGGCTGTGATATTTTCTTTTTAGCGTCTTTAGGTGTTTTCTTTTTATTTTCTTTGACAGGTTTCTTCTTCTTCTTGTCAGAATACATATCTTCATAACTGGTCAATAGCGAATTATTATTAGGCACTATTGATGTTTCATCATAAATGCTAGATTGTTGTGGTTGCGATTCTATTTGTGGCACATAACCCATATAATTTTGTTGTGATTGATTATTCATTGAAATATTATAGCTTTGGTAGTAAGGTTGCCTATAGTCTTGAGTATAGTTTTGATTGATGTTCCCATACATGTAGGGTTGGCTGTAGTATGTATTTTGTGGATGGTATTGTTGTTGAATATTTCCATTATTATTATAAAGTTCGTTATTGGCTTCAGTAAACTTTTGTCTCTTTGGATAGTACTGCTCATCGTCTTCATCACTCAAAATATGTTTATTATGATTATCATTGTCACTCCCACCTAGAGTACCAGAAAATGTGGGCTTAGGCAGTCCTTGTTGGCCATTTGTTTGGTACGGATTATAGTTATTGTTCATATTGGTGTGATTGGTGATAGCTTCAGTAGTTGGATCTCATCTCTATCTTCTAATGATCTTTTACAATCTTTTATAATAATAATTTCTCATTTTGAAATTTTTGTAAAAAATTCCGATGAGTTAAGTTTGAAATAAGGGCAAAATCCTAAAGATTATCATATCATGACAATAAACCTATTCAAACAAACCTCTAACTTGATCGTACTGAGTTGGGCCCAATTCATCTTCCTCAGTAATTGATTCTTCTTTCTTATTTTTTGATTTAGTACGATCCTTTCTTGCTTTCACATATTTCATCTTTTCTTGTTTCAAGATTCTCCTACGATCAACTTCCTCTTCTTCCATGGATGACTGTCTACTCAAACCTCTAAGTGATGGTGGCGCTTGTTGATTTCTGCCCCATCCAACAATTGTTTCACTTCTTTCCAAGTCGGCTCTGGCTTCCTTTTCTCTTTGAAGTTGTTCTTTTTCAATTACTCTAGGACGTGACGATTTAGCAGTTGAAGATAAAGCAGATGAAGTTCGAGATAATGAGGGTATAATCCCTGAAGTTAAATCGGGTCTATGGATACTTTCTTGAGAGTCACCCACAACAAATAGTCTACGTGGGCTATTATAAGAAGACACATGCCCATCCTTTGCTGGAGAATGTCTTTTTCCCATTGGAGTTCGAGCAGCTTTCAATGGACTCACTCTATTATCTCGTATTTCTAATGGATTCAAATTCATACCCTTATCCATACCCAATCTTATAGAACTTGCCGGGTTGAATTCAACTCTCGATCTCTTCCGACTGTGTGAGGTTCTCTGAGGTGATGTACTTCTTGATGAAGCCACTGGATTTGGTTTAGCAAGAGCTAACGATCTGTCAATTGGTTGATTGATTTCAGTACCAGAACCATCTGTTAACAAGAGTAACTGAGCTTGAATACCTGGTTTGGTCATTTCAAAAAAGATAGGTTGACCAGGACGACAAAACCAAATCCCAACTTCTTTATTACCATCGTCTTGTGTCACAGGAGCTGCAATATTTTTCCACAGCGTGGCAATGTTTATATAATTCTTGAAGTCCTTTAAAGAAAACACGACAGTCTTGGAAGGAGTCGGTTGATTGCGCTTGTTCTTCTCGTTAACAATTTTCTTTGGGACTTTTTCGCTAGTGTCCTCTTCAACATTATAAATACAATATGGACCCAAATCATTAGTGTCAATAGTATTACTAATAATAATACCATGTTGTAAGATTTCAGAACTGTTTTTTAGATCATTTCTTGATGCTGTGATAGTAAGAAAATGTTCAAATAATTCTAATTTAATATCCTTGACAATACTTGTATTACAATTATCAATAAAATTCTTGATTAAAGCATGGTTGCAACTAATGTAATTAATTTCATCTGCTTCATCCAATTCAGTACCTACTTTGCGTCTTGTATCATGTCCTATCGATATTCCATAGAATAGAGATTGAGCTAATTCTTTCTCAATGTTATTAAAAAGAGCTACCAAGGCAGGATCAAAAGATCTGTTCGGTTCATGATTATCGTACATTGTCCCACCATAGACATCTAAGAACTTCCTCTTATATTGTAGATCAACCCTTTTGGAAATATATTTGATGGGTGTGAATAATGGAGCATGATCTTTAACAATCATTGATTCCATTGTAATTGTAACAATTAACCTATTCATTAGACTATCTGGACACGTTGTTGTGTTATCAATGGTTAATGTGTATTCTTTTAGCTCGTCATTATCTGACTTCTTGGATACTATATTCAAACTCTTCGCGTTAATCTCAAATGAGTATAATTTATGATCCACTGCATGTACATCTGTCACTGTCTGTAGGCCTTCCTCACCAAACACAACATTGTGTGGTTTGAATTCAAAATCTGAGAAGAATGACTTGTTATAAGTCAATTGACAACAGGAGGATCCAGTGTTGTGGGCGGCCCAGAGCATAATATCGTTTTCAGTAACAGTTATATTGATCTTCTCATCAAGCGTGCTTAAAACATGTATTCCTCGATGCCATGCATTATGTTTCGGTATTGAATCAATAGTAGCCCTAAATGACATAGTTAATCCACCAAATATGAGGAACTTTGGTGTTGTTTCACTTACGCGTATTGATCTCTTTCTAAGCTTCAGATCAAATAATCAACTTTTAAACCAGTTTTTGAAATAAAGAAATCTATTAATACTGCCAGTATATACAAAATTTATTTAATAATACACTATTTTGATTAGTTTAACTATGATATTCATTCATGCTGTGGTTCAAGAAATTCAGTGTCCTCTTTTTTGGAATGCTTCTTCTTTTTGTGCTTGCCCTTGCCCTTCTTTCTTTTCTTTTTGATAATCACCACTTCTTCATCATTATCATCGTTACCGTTGTTATCGCTGGAAATTTGGGGTTGGTTAAGAGTCTGAGCCTGGAACTTTTGCCTTATTTTATCCAATTCTAATTCATCATCATGAATGGCTTTTTGGTCGTTAATTTCATCCTTCGAGAAGTCAAAGTTACCTAACTTAGATTTAGTTTGTAAATGAATAGCGTTACCACCCTTAACTTTGATAGAAGACGGATTTGATGACTTTCTAACATTTTGTCTAAACTCTGATAGACCTGGTTGAACAAATACTTCATCTGTAAGGACCTTAACCTTTTTAGCCTTGGTTTTATGTTTATGCATTTTTTTCTTCTTGTCCTTAGTTGCAGCGGCGTCATGGCTGAACATTTCTACAGTTGGTATTTCAGGACTAATAGAATTTTTAACCTTCACCATATTCATTTGTTCATTAACATGCTCATTGCCATCTGCGTTACTGAATACATCCCTTTCTTCATTGTTGTGCTTGACAGTATTATCTGTCAAATAGAACGGATTAGATAATTGCTCTTGCTTTCTCTCCTTCTTGTCCTTGTCAAAAACATCATAATCACTACCTAATTCATTCTCATCTGACGAGGAACTAGAAATATCGTCATGGAAAGATTTATCACGGTAGGTTTCATCAATATCTGACTCATCTATCGAGGTGTCACTAACGGCATCTTGATCAATATTATATTGTTTCATAATATTATTCCAGTCCTCATCATTTAAAAATGGAGTTTCTAAATATTCTTGAGCTAAATTTTGTTGTAGTTGTGTTTGTGTACCTTGTGCAATTGGTCTTAATTCATATCCATTATAGAAACTAGGTAAAATATCAGTCAATAACATTGGAAGACCACCAAAATTGTTATTCTCACCATTATCGGCTGGTTCATCCAAGGATTCTTTTATCAATTTCAAGAATTCGTTAGCTTCAATCGCACGTTCCTGAATCTCGAATGAGCTATTGTAAGTTAAAGTTTCTATAAACTCAATTATGATATTGATTATTTCTTCAACCGCATCGACCTGCGCATTATCACCATTGCACCATGTAGATAATAATTTTAATATAGCAGTAATCAATATTATCTTAGTCTCGATATTAAATTTAGTGGATTTTTCAATTAATAATTTAATCATAATATCACCATTTTCAATTAAAGAAGAATATTCACCTAATGACCATATACATTCTTTTAAAACAGTAGGTAGTCTCAATTCAACAGCATCCATTGACAAGATTTTGATGATAGACATCATAGTTAAATTTCTGACGTCTGGAACTTTAATCATAATAGATTTCAATTGTTCACCAATTAAATCACCTAATAAATCTCTTGCCTCAAGTAAATCTTGTGAAACTAAAGATAAATCGACCAATAAAGCATTAAACCATTCAAAATCGGATATATTATTGTAATTATCTATAGAGCATAATTCAATAACTGTTTTAACCATCTTGATTTTGTAACTATTTGGAATTAAAATTGGAATCTCTCTCTTAGAATTATTTCTTCTATTATTATTATTATTCAAGACAACAACTTCTTCGTTAACAAATTGTCTCAACAAAGTGGATACGACAAGTTTTAAATTATCATCATTGACAATACCTTTTAATAATTCTAATGCTTCAGAACGAATCGAAATATCCACATCAGATATTAATTTTAAAATTAAATCATCATAATCAGCCACAAATTGAGAATTAATAATCCCGATCTTATAAAATAAATTACAACTGATGAATCTTAGATTTGGATCTTGTGACTGACAAAATTTATCCAAACATTCAAGACACTTGGTTGCTGTTTCATAATCATCATCAAGTAACATACTACCTTTCACAATACAATTCACAGCTTCATAAAGGACAGATGTGGCCATGGTAGAATCCATCAATTCAATAATCTTTGGTAATAATTTATATTTCAATTTGGGTTCCACCTGAGACAAATTGGTGAAAAGTTTCAAAAGTCTAATAATGATCCAATTGTTATCAATGGTTAATAACAGATCATATAATAATGGTGATAATGCAACAAATGGCCATGGATTTTGTTTGGACAATTCACAAATAACACTTACAGTGGCAGATAACACAGAAATATCATCATCTTGTAATTTCATGGTAAATTTATCAAAATTGTCTCTTAATGCTTCTGGATATTGTAAGAACACTTTAAATAATGCAGTGACAGTTTTCTTTCTAATATATGCATGGGAACTATTTAACATGGAGAATAAATCATCTACAATGTCTCTTGCCAAGGATTGGGTGATTGTAATTGTGGAAATAGCATTTAATGCAATTCCAACTTTAACCATATCATCTTTATTAGTGTATTTTAAATCCTTCTTTAACAAATTGGTCATTAACACCAATATATCAGGATCTCTATGAAATGATTGTGATGCAGCTAGATAACCAACACGTTTATTTTGTAAAGTTTCACTACTCATAACCTCTAGGATATGGAAATTACACCATGACATATCGAATCCATACATCTCTAGATATGATAATTTTAAAACAGCATTGGTCTTCAAATTAATATCTGGGGAGTTGGCCTCTTTACGACATTGTGCCAATTCCTTGGTCAGAAACTCGTGTAAGGATTCAGGTGTTTCATTGTGTGATCTGATTCCCTTGATCAAATCCTTTAACGATTTCTCAAAAAAGATCCCAAAGGGTCTTAATCTTTGTCTCACCGCTTCTGCAGTAGGTAAATTATTACTATTGGATATACTCATTTGTGTAATCTCCAACCTGGGTGGTCTCCTCGTCTTAAGCTGATTTGTATATAGTTTGTCTCTTCGCCATGTTTTAAACCATCAAAACGTTTTATTGAATTTGAAGATTGAATAAATATTGAGATTATAGAGTAGTAAGATAAAATAATGCAAATTTAAATAAAGATATATGAAAGTAATCTTTTCAAGAGGATGATATGGTATGATCAATGCAATTGGATACAGAATATCTTTTACGTTTAGTAGCGATTGGTACTGTCTCTTCTTCCACCGCCACCAATTCTCCATATTTCCAACCCTGTTATATGAAATTTCTCACCTTCTTGTGACAATGGTTCATTCCCATAGGTAAGACATGGATATGAGACACCTCTTAGCAACCCATCATCAACCCAGAGTCCGTAATGACCATCTCCTGCACCCATGGAAAGAAATTCAGATGTACAGTACATGGCAAATTCGTTAATACCCGTATGTGGGAATCCAACAAGTCTCCATCCACTTCCTTGCTTCTTTGTCTTCTCCTCAACCACTTCTTCTTCTTCATCAGCTTCCTCTTTCTGCTCTTCCTTTTCTTTACTTAAATGTATATCCTGCACTTTATTCAACTTCCAAAGGAAACATTCACCATTCCCACCATATCTTCTATGTTCATTTGGTAACCAAGGTTCATTACAATACCCACCAAAGATCCCACCACGAGAATCTCTTACAACAATCAAATACCCAACACGTCTCTTTGGTATTTGTGTCTTTTCGATATTACCATATAATGAATGTAATGAAGACCCATGTTGTTCTAAACTGTAAATTAATGTCCAGTCTGTATATAATTGGATTCTTGAAGGGAACAAAGCTCTTAACTCTTGTCCCATTTCCTTCGTCATCAATCTATTCTTTGTTCTTAGGTTATACCCCATCAAATCGATCGGGAGACAATATTCTTCTGGAATTGTTGTGGTCGTATCCACAAGGGATTGTTCTTTCTTCAAGGGAAGAATTTGTTCAGATGAATCTTGACTGGGATCATCTGAAGTCTCACCCGTAGTCCAAGTTCTAGATAATTTATATAATGCTGTTCTCATCCCCATAACTGGTTGTTCTGTGAAGTTATGATATCTTCCTTGTATAGTTTTATTCGTTTGTTTCGTGTCTCTTTCAAATGGTGTCAAAATTGAATCTTCAAATCTTGGATCAGGTTACTTTTGAATAAATTAATATACAAAGCGGTTATAAAGAATACATAAAATCAAAAGGATATAGCTAAAAACATCAATCCAAAGTGGTAACAGCGGATAAACAGATACTTTTAGAAAGCAATCATTGTTTGTTGTTGACAATAACATGTGCTACAGAAAAACTTTCATCAAATTCGCTGCTCACTTGGTCGTTAATATCTTGTTCTTGTTCATAATGTGAATTTTGTCTAGCCACATCTTCTTCCAAATGGAACTCCTTAGCACCTTTGAACTTCCAATAAAGCACAGCATAGACGGTATAACCGACAATTACCACACAAACGTAATTCATGTTATTACGATTCACAGGTAACACAGGTGGGAATGAAAAGAAAACGATGGCAAACACTGTCCAACCTAACAAGACAATATTAGCCACATACCCCCATTTACCAAACCAGAATGGACCATGTTTAATTTGACGATGTTTCATTAATAAACAAATCACGGGGACCACATATGATAATAATAAGAATGCAATACAAGCAGTAATTAAAGAGTTGAACGCGGTTGATGAGGCTAAATATAATAATCCAATAATGGCAATCCAAGCACTGGACATTAAATGAGCATTTAATGGGACCCCAACGTGAGGATTCACTTGAGCCCATATCTTAGAATATGGTAACCCACGATCACGGGCAAAGGACCAACATAACCTGGCTTGCCATGTATGACATGCAATAACACAACCAAATGAGGTGAAAAGGATTAAACAACCAAGAAAAATAGCACCACCTTTATTTCCCAAAGCTTGGTTATAAATATCTAGAATTGGAGCCCCCGTTGTGGAAGCCATTAAAGCTTTAATATCACGAATTGAAAAGAACATGGAGATAACATATGAAAATGAGGTTAAAAACCCAATGGCAATAGTACCCATAATAGCAGTTGGAATAACTTTTTCGGGTTTCTCCACTTCAAAAGCCATATGAGTGGCACAATCTAGACATGAAAAGGACCAAGCTGGGTTAATTAACCCTACAATAAAGGCAATACCACCATTTTTCCATCCAGTTTCATTATAAAATGTAGCAAATACAAATTTAGCATCATTATAATGACCAGAAGAACAAGCCAACACGGTGATAGTGATTGTAGTGAATGAAAGTAAAGAAATGTATAATGATGAAGATGAAATTAATGGTAATGATCTACCATAACAATTGAACATCATTAACATCAAATGAAGTAATTCAAAAGTAACAAATACATGCCATCTTTTAACTTCAAAATCTGGATGAGCCAAGGCATACATCCCAACCACTTCAGTGGCCACAGATAATGTAGTAGAGGCAGATGTGAAAACAGATCCCGCGTAGGCAAAGGACCCACACATATAAGCAGCAAATCTCTTATATTTAGGTGGTGCTAGTTGTAAAGCCCACCAAAATTGACCACCAGCATGTGGATAGGCACTTGACAATTCACCCAGTGAAATACCAATACATATTGAGACCAATGCAATGATGATAATACCATAGACAATCATCATGGGACCACCACTAGAAAGACCAGTGACCATCGAGGCAGAGATACCGAACCATGAATTAGTTAATCCAAACCCAACCCCGAGAATAGACCAAAGAGAGAAAGATTTACGTAAGATTGGTTCCCCCTTATCGTCATAATGGATATCATCTTCCTCGTCCTGAACTTGTGTAGTTTGTTGTTGTTGTTTCTTAAGATCTGTCGTGCTTATATTTATACTTCTTCTCTGATGTAACGTGTCTTCGAATAGCGAAGAATCCACAGAGATTCTATCCACATCCCTTAATGAATCAGTCATTCTTAATTTTGTGGAGTGCTTGATTAAAATTGTTAGCGATTGTAGTAAACCTGGATGTTTATTTTGACGTGTTATCGGATCTCTTTAAGTTTTCTCTGACTCGGAATCTCATCTCTGCTGTTTTTATCGTGAGGGTTTAAATAATTTTAATAATTTAATATGTGGAAAATGTCGAATGATAGCATATGAAAGTTATGGCAAAGAAGATTATGAATGTGAAGATAACGATATGACGCTTGTGAAAGTTATAAAGAGCTGGTGATAGTGACGACGTGTTCTGATTTTGTTGTTGTTGCGATGGTGGTGGTGGTGGCCATTTGGTGGCCATTTGTTCTAGGGACCATGTCAATTGCTTCATCTCAATAAATAAATCTATCCAAGAGGTTTGAGACAAGGGGGTCTTATGAGGATGCGATTGTAAAGAGAGTAATCTGACTTGTTCTTGGAGGAAGTCACAACGGTGTCTCCAGAGTTGTAATGGTTCTTGTTCTGTGTGATATAACATGTTGTAATTGAGCTTAGTTGGCCGTCCCCTTAGCAGAGTAAAGTGTGAAGAGAAGGAAAGAATTAAACTAGCCGCCAATTTATTTCTACGAGAGGAAGTTGATAAAGAGAAGAGAGAGAGTTATACAAAGCAGTCGCAGTAGAAATGGGTACACTTTTAATGGGCTAGGTTCAATGTTAATGTGATCTACTTGATAAGGCGTCAATTGCAATGTGATTGTCTGTTGGTTTGTTTATAACAACATATCAAGTCCTGAAGTTGATGGAGAAAGTTGCGTCCATAAAGTTGAATTTACAAATGATTACTAAAATATTACAGGCATCTTAATCAAATTCTCTCAAAACCTTTTAATTATTCATGGTCCAAGGTATACTTCAATTGTCAAATTCGATCTTTCGAAATCTGACAGCAACTGTGTAAATGGTATATTTTCACCTGAAGATATTCCAGACTAACATACGGACACAGTTGCTAGCGGGTGGTTTTTGCTATAGTGGATCATGGCTGTTATGTGACATTTTTGGTAGATATTTCCGTAATAATGAAACTTATTTTACTGTAATAACTCCAGAAAAAGGTTTGATTTTAATAAAGATTACACTGCAATCGGTAGCTCTTTTTTTATTGAGTATTATGGAAAGCGTAGTAGTACCATTGAAATAGATAGTTTGATATCACAAAGGTGGGCTTTATATTGGTTCAAGATTAAAAGCGTTCCAACTACGTTTTCTTCAGCTTTTCAAATATTAGAGGTTAAGGAAAGAAATCAGTTACAAGCTGGTAAAATAACAGTAAAGAATGTGTTATTTAATACTCAATTCTGTGTCATAGACAATTTGGCACTATATATTTTATTTGTTTTACCTTCATCGATTGTATAACATTCTTCTGAAGGTATTTGCATATTAAATGGAGTTTTCAAAATGGCAGAAGAACAAAAGCAAAAAGTTTCTACATATACTATTTAAAGAAGAAACACAACAGAGTAACCACGATCAATAATGGGTATTCCAATTCACAAATCAGATGAAGAGCAAAGCATGCAGCCAAGTTTACCGCAGACTCAATGGCCTTTTCTTAGGAACTTAATTGGAGGACAATGGGAGATACAAAGTTCTAGAGCAAGTAATGGTACATTCAAACTTGAAGAAACCACAGAAACTGTAATCAGTGGGAACGTTTTTGGGGATGGACAATTAGCCTTTGTCAGAGATATAACGTATTCAGATAGAGATATTTTCGTGGCTATTTATAATCAAAAATTCTGTGAAGGAATCAAATTTATAATACCATCTTTCCCATCCAGACAAATAGTTTTCAATCAATCATTTATTGATGTTAAAAGTATACAATTATATGATCTAAATAAGATTGTGGTGAAATTGGCTGATACTTATGTAATTTTAAAAATTAATCAATATGGATCATACGCTTTTGTAATGCATTGGATGCATTTTGGTGATGTAAAGAGTCTCAAGCCCGACTTTTATCCTATTCCCAAAGATTATTTTGTTGATACTACTGAACTCAATGCAGTGCTCAATTATGATGGTAATGGGAAGGCTAAACTATCTGTGAGTCTATTGGATCAATCTGATAATTTTAAATGGGATTTTGAAATTAAACTACCTGAAGAAAGAAATAACACATCTAACAATGATTTAAATTCTATTCTTTTGAAAGACTGGGTTTGTCTTTTTGATAAAAGTCAACTTTGGTTTTACCCATTAAAATATCTTAATCTTGCTAATCTAAATGATTTATTGAATAATATGAATGATTTGGAGGGAAGTCAAATTGAATATAATATAACTTTTAATCTAGAAGAATTGTTAGAAGAAGATGAGTATATTGAGATCATAAATGATATGACCCATTTACGTGCAAATATGTATATGATCAAATCTAATAAGAAACTTTTCTCAATTCAACTTTTATTAAGAGAATCTCGATATCGGAATTATAAACTTATTTCTACCAACTTAACATCTCAAACACAGATCTCAACAAGTTTCAATGGAGGGAACATATTAATATTACACCAAACTTCCGATGGAAATTCACTCACTTTATTCTATTGGGATGGAGGTAGAAGGAGGTGGGTTGTTTCAGGTAGTCGTGAAGTTAGTACTGTCCGTGGGAAGAAGTTAACCTTATATGGGAATGATCACCACAATAATACACAATCTGATGTTACAAAGCTTGGTCATATATTGGTTCAAGATAGAGTAGTTCCAACAGGGAGTAATGCAGAATATAAGATTTTACATATTGTGGTCCAGCGTCATTGATAATAGTAACTATGGCTAGCTACGATTCTAAATTTGGTATGGTAGTTGATGGTTAATGATACTAGAATTTTAATAGCCTCCCTTCGCTTTGACATACTCATGTTAATCACAGAACAATTCAACGTGTATGATTTATTTTTTTGCATTTATAGCTATATAAGTTATACTCGTATAATCCAATCTTAAACCATATTTATTTTATACATTACTTGACATATTTAGCGTTATATATTTATAGGTTCTTTCTTGTGTTTCTCTGCATTATAGTTTGAAGAGAAACAAAGATTTAATCATTTGTAAGAATTGGCGGCTAATTTTTATTTTAAATTAAAATAAGAAAGCTTCTTGTTATTAATCTCCAACAAGAAAACAAAAGAGTAAGAAAGCAAACTAATCATCATGGGTATACTAATTAAAAATTTAAATAACAACCAAAGTTTTACACCATCATCACCAACATCCCAACCAAAACGAGTGGAACCTTTGAATTTGGAAGGGTTATCTTCTGAACTAGAAAGAGGCTCTTATACTTCTAATTTACCTGCAATTTATAATAATTGGAGTATTGAAGAATATGAGGCAAATAGAGGATGTTTTAACATGTTTAATACTTATTTCGATTTTGAAGATAGATACGGGGTAGGTAAGTTGGCATTGGTTAGGCAAATGATGCCTTTAGATGGCTCTATATTCCATGGGATTTATAACAGAGATGTATGCCAAGGAATAAAATTCTTATTAACAGGAAGAGAAATCTCCTTCACTCAACCACTTATTAGTGTTAAAAGTATTTGGGTTTATCCAACCAAGATAGTAGTGATTTTAAAAGGTATTATTGTTATTTTAAAAACTAGTAGTAATGGGAATAAAGCTTTTCCAATAAAATGGATAAATTTTGGTGATACAGAATGTTCAGAAAGAGATTTTTATCCGTTTCCACCTGACTGTTTTATGAATACTATTGACTTTTTAGCAGTGATTTATGTTGCATCTTTTGCTTCCATAAGTATTGATGTGAAACTATTATCTTGGGTTGAGAACCAGTGGGTCTCCGAATTTGACACTGAAAATGAATTTAATCATGACAATGATTCAAGTAGTGACAATGAATACGATGGTGACAATGATTCAAATAATGACGAGGATTCAAGTAGTGAGGATGATTCAAGCAGTGAGTACGATTTAACTCGTGACGTCGGATTTGAATGGAGGTTATTTATTGATGCACCAAGGGAGTTAATAACAACCTCAAATAAAAATCTAAGATCATGCATTTTAAGAAATTCATTCTGCCTTTATAATGAAGCTAAAATTTGGTTTTACCCATTTAACTTCACAGATTTCAACACAAGTGACCTTTTTAAAGATAGAATGAATTCAATGCAACATGTTACTTTTAGATATAATGCCTGTTTCAATTTAGAAATACTAATACACAGAAATGAAGTTATTGACAAAATATTTGATATGACAAATTTGTGTCCCGAATTATTTTTAGTCCAAACAAATAAGAAACTTTTCTCTGTCAAACTATGTAACAGAGGAGAATCTGTTTACTCCGACTATAATCTTATTTTAGATGGATTCACACCCCAAACACAGATTTCGACAAGTTTTCATGGGGAAATAATTCTTATATTAAGACGACACATTTATCACCATTCTTTGTCCATATTTCAATGGTATTCGAGAACCAAGACGTGGATTATGTCAGGATGCAACGAGGTGCCTAAAATCTCTGATCATTCTGGCAATAGGTACACCCTATATGGTAATGATCACCATTGTAATCTACAACCTGATAATAGAAGACTTGGGTATATCTTATTTCAAAAAGCCATACCTAGTTACTTTGCAGACTATCAAATATTAGACGTCTTGGCACAATCTCACTAATCAAGACCGTGATATGCACCGAGGTCCACACTCGGAAACCATCCCGATATTTGAATCCTCTTAAGCAATTACTCATCATGGCACCATCGCTATTCTAATTTTTAATTAATAATCAGCTCTTAACAAAGGAAAACAAAAAAATTAATGTGCTGAGAGCAAAAAAATAAAAATATTTTTAATATTGAATGCAGAGTTTTCCTGCAAACAATACGAATAGTTTCCTATTTTAACGTCATAACGTTATCATTGGACGAGTTGTTGATGAGTTTATAAAAAGAAGAGTTTTAGATATTTTATTTGACATTAGTTCATGTATCAAGTGATAACTAAACAGGACAACAAAAGTCAAACAAGCTATACACATATACATACGATGGTAAAGAAACCTAGATCTATCTGGTCTCCAGACCATCTAACAGACGCCCTACACAGAGAACAAAATAAATTGATTCATTTGGATCCCGTACCTATCTTCAAAAAACGTGGTGATATTAAACCATGGTTACAAAAGATTTTCTTCCCACAAGTTATTGATTTAGTCATTGAAAGATCTGATAGTGGGAAAGTAATCTTTAAATGTAAGTCAAATATTAGACATGAATATAAGAAACGTAATTCAAAGGATAAGGAAGAGAATAAAGATAATGAACCTAAATTTTGTTGTCCATTCAGAATTAGAGCTACATTTTCATTAAAGTTACAAAAATGGAATATCGTAGTGGTTAATAATGTTCACTCTCATGAATTAGAATTTAATCCAACCTCTGATGAATATAAGAAGTTTAAGAAATTACTAGTCGCAAATAATGATTTAGAAACTATTAAGAATTTTGAAGAATTAGAATATAAGACTAAATTGAAATTACCTATTCTTCCGCAAGTGATGACTTGTGATTGTGGGTTGACAAATGAAATTAATTGGTTTGATGTCGTGTTGCCAGAACCACGTATCTCTACATGTAAGACCACAAAGAGAATCAATAAGAAAAAGAAATCACAACAATCACAATCACATCTTTCCCGAAATAATGTCATACCGATGGTATCTGATTCATTATCCTCCTTCTTTAAGGAAACTCAAGAACAAATAAATACCACTATTCAAAATGTTAAACAAGAGGAACAATTTGCGTTACCACAAACTCCTATGGTAAATCTAGATGAAATTGATTTTACTGATATGTTTAAGACACCAAAGAATAATTCTTCGTCAATCAATAATAGCACATCTTTAAAATTTGTGAAGAAGGACAAAGAGTCACCAAAACATTTCTTACAACATTCCTCATCTACTTCATCCTTATCCTCTACCACATTGCTAGAAACACAGCCTGCTATGGATATTGCCGAGGATTCCCTATCGTACAACAACTTGGCATCACCTTTACATTTAACTGAAGAAATGTCTACAGACCTATTAATGATGAAAACTACAGCTATAATAAATATTCACACTCCATCAATGACACAAATGGATATGAACATGGATGCCATGACCACTACAGAGAGTGTGGGTCAAGTTTGTGAAGATCCAGAAGAAGAAGAATCTGCCGTTTTCAAAGAATCTGCCTGGATTGGTCTTTGTCCCGGTTTGAAACTACAACAAGAATCAGACAACGAAATCAACGAAACCACTTTACAACCAATTTCTGAAGACAGAGTCACCGATGATGCTGATAACAAGGAGCAATTGAATTCGTATTTGGATTTCTTAAACATTGCCAATTGTTCCATCTAATTTAATTAATTAATGATCTTTGCATTTTAACGACCTTTTTCCGCCTGCATCTGAATAGCTATATAGATATAATTTACTTCTAGATATTCTCCAATAAGTATCCTTCTCGCTAGAGTTATTCTTCATAACCGTAATCTTCTCTTTTGAACGAAACCATCCTTTGGGTATAATAGTTTAGTCTTCTGCTTAGTTGCAATATTTTCAATATTTTCAAATTAGCTTAAATTTGAAATATTGAACTTTAAAAAGTCTTTACATTGCCACCCAAGAAGAGGGAAGGTTAAGAAACACAAGCTATTGGACCCATTACTGATCAACTATAACACGCAATGGACGTCAAGTCAATTATTAATAACCCTACACAAACTGCTAACGCCACTTCTTCCAGCCAACAGAAGTTTGCTCAAGCCCCCACTGTGGAACAATTTGTTGGGATCTTGAGAGAATTGGCTAAGAGTAATGGAACCACTGATTCTCGTCATGTTTGGAGAGCTTTAAACGGGTTAAGTGCTTTAAGAAAGGATGGATTACTTATAAGTGAAAACTTGTCTGCTCTTTGTGGTGTCTTATATCCAGATGAAGATTTAAGTCAAGATAAAAAACATCTTTTACAATATATTAATGATAACCATATAACAGATGTTAAGGATGCATCAAAGATAAGAGAATCCTATCCAATCGGGTTTTATCAAGTGGAAACCACTAAAGAAGGTGTCCCTACTGTTCAAGTGACTCCATTGATTAACAGTTTTATTCATTTATTAGTTCAAATTTATTTACTTGAAAATGATAAAATTGATCAATTAAACACATTTAATAAGAAAATTGTGCTTCCTAACGTTTTACAAAGATATACTTCTGGTGAATTTGAAAGTAGTTCATATACTAATAATAGTAACAGATCTTCATTAGATTTAATTAATTCCAAACTTTGGTTTTATACTACTATTGGCTATGAAAGGGATGAAACTCATTTGAAAAATATTCCAGTGGTCGTATCATTACGTTCTCAAATGATGAAATTCCTAAAATTGGCTACATTAAAGCATGATAATGAAACTAAAGCTATTCTAATTGTTTCTATCTTAAGAAATTTCATTTTGTTAGGTGAGATTTCTCTTGCATCAGATTTTGTCTCTAAGATTGAATTTCCAAGTAATGATGTGGCCAGTTCATTAGAAGCACGTTATTATTTCTACTTGTCCAAAATTAATGCCATTCAATTAAACTATTCTGCTGCTAATGATTATATTGTTGCTGCCATTAGAAAGGCTCCACATAATAAGAATTCTTTAGGTTTTTTACAACAAGCTAATAAATTATTTGGTGTGATTCAATTATTGATGGGTGATATCCCAGAACTATCCTTTTTCCATCAAGAAGGTATGCAACAATCATTATATCCGTATTATCATTTAACTAATACCGTGAAATTAGGTGATTTAAATAAATTTACAAATATTTTGACTAAATTCAAGAAACAATTAATTAAGGATGATAATTATCAATTATGTGTTAGATTAAGATCAAATGTTATTAAGACTGGTATTAGAATTATTTCTTTAACATATAAGAAAATTTCTCTAAAGGATATTTGTTTGAAATTATCATTAGATTCTGAACAAACTGTCGAATATATGGTTTCCAGATCAATTAGAGATGGTGTCATTGAAGCAAATATTAATCACAAAGATGGATATATTGAAACCACAGAAATTTTGAACATTTACAATACAAGAGATCCACAACGAGTCTTTGATGAAAGAATTAAATTTGTGAATCAATTACATGATGAGAGTATGTTGGCCATGAGATATCCTGATGATAAGAAGAAAAATGGTAATAAGAAGAAAGGTGATGATGACAATTCAATGAATAATGGTGATTTCTTAGATGATTTATCTGATCTAGATGATTTAGACGATTTAGAATTCTTATGATTTCTTGACCATCTTCTTCTCATCCATGTACATGTACAATTTCTCTTTTATGTGTAAAAAAAAAAGCCTATATAAATATAAATACGATACAATTTATATGCTAATAATATTAAATATATGGTTTTATAATTCTACTTATTCAGCATCATTTAATTCAGCATGAGTAATTTCATTCTTTTGAACCACCACATGAGCATTTCTTTCTTCTCTAATAGAGTTATAGATTAAGAAATTTAACCAAACTTCGACGAATGAATAGATGAACACAACGTTGTTATGTAAATAATAATAATCTTGACCCCAATATGATACGGTGGTTAAGATGAAGAAAATAGTTAATCTTGTTGGCACCATGGAGAAGAAATATTGTTTATTGTCTTCTAATAATGGGACTAAATCACAAACGGCTAATAGGGCAAACACAACGCCAAATAAACCTAATTGAGCACTATAACGAGACATTTGTAGAGCGGGAAGGTCCATGGCCACGGTTAGGATGTCAAAATATGAATTGTTTAAGATGGAGTTAATATCTTTGAAACAAAAGAAAGCAATGGTTGAAAGAAAACTGATCCTAAGAAAAGTCAAGTTAAATGAGGATAAAATGGCCATGGTTGATCTCTTTTCTGATGGGGATTGTATTGCGTTTATTGTCTTTCAATTGGTCTTTGCCACTAACACCTAACACGTTAAAATTGCAATTTCTTATATTAAAAATTTAAGGTGAAAAAAAAATTTAATGTGACAGTAATAGAATATTTGAAATATATATAAATATATACAAAAATAGTTGTAGTATTATTACAATAAACCCAATAGACTACTGATCTAGTTTCTGGCCACATTGTCTTAACAACTCCAGGATATCATCCATATCTTGTGTTACATTGGTTATCAATCTTCCAAGTTCCATGGTTTCTTTACCGTTCATCTGTTGTATGCCATGTTCCAGACATAATACAACAGTGTCTTTAGAAGATATAAGTTTACAATATGCAAAGGTACATGTAGTATGGCATTTGGAACAAATAATCTCGTTATTAGCCAAACCAATTTTGTTATTTGTATCTGGATTATAACACATTTGAATTCCATTTTCACTCAATTTAGCCATTCTTTTCATCTCGACATTTACAAAATTTAGTAATACATTGAATGCATCTCTATAAAGTCCCAAGTTTGTAATCCTGGTTGTGGAATTTAAATATTCTTTCAAAATTGATTCCAAAAGAATATAAATATCAAAGACACATGTCTTTCTTGTAAATTTATAATCATTAATAGCTCTTTTACCAAAATCAATCCAAAAATCTGCTGTAAAATTTACAGCTTCATTAAAATTATACCCTGTATTGAATCCTGAATGGTAGCATTGCGGGAAAGTAATAATAAATTCACCTGGATATTGTATTGCTTTATAACATTTCACTTTTGATAAAACGGGATCATATGGAGACATTAAACATGTTAATTGATGTATTAAATTTTGATCCTTTATGAAAAGATCTGGTGTTAATTGATATAATGCCCTTCCAAATTCATAACATGACTGTGGTGGGATACTATACCATATTTTTGGTGCACCTTCATGCTGATAATTTGCAGAAAGCGTGTATTGATCTTCCATATGCCAACAAAATGTAGAAAATTGAGATCCAACATATAACCATGGTAAAGTCATTCCTGAAATTTCTTCATGTTCTTCTGCAGTATTTTCTCTATCTCCTTCTCGTTTTAATTTTAAATCATTGTCCTTCTTACAAAATCTTAATAAAGATCTCTTATTATTCGGTAAATTTAATAAATTTATAGGTTGTTTTGGTTTGGAATAATGTAGTAATGATTCTGGATATGGTATATCAGCACCATATTTAACCACCTCTTGAGACATTGGATTATTAACTTTTTCCCAAAATTCATTTTCTAAAGAAATTAAATCACTGGGGGTTTGAATGTCATATAATTTAGAAAACTGTAAAATAGTAAAATCGTTATCATCCATGGTAAATCCATAAACACCATTACCAACAACACATTCATGACAATGAGTTGGGATTTTTATTTTAAATGATTTATATTTTAAGTTAAAACAATTTTCATGAAACCAATTGTTACAAGTCTTACATTCTAATAATGGTGAATCCTGTTTAATGTGACAAATAAAACATTTTTTATTTAATGGAAAAGAGGGTGTCTTATCATCATCATCAAATTCTTCTTCAAAATCACAGATATTATGATCTAATAAAGACACTGGATTTGTTTTTGGATCACATATTGGTAAAGTATGATCTTCATTAAAATTGTACAAGAATTGGAAATAATTTCTTAAACTTCCATTAAAGATAGAAACTAAAAATTCAGTATCTATATTAAGTTCTTGTTCTAAGTAATCCCAAATTTTACTATCTAATTTAGTTAACGTTGCGATATCTGGTATTTCCAAATTATTAAAATCATGGAACGTTTTAAATTTATCATGACGAGAAGAAGAGTTAATATTATTTTTAATAAATTTAATATTTTTATTATGTAATTTCAATATAGTGATAAAAAGATCATAAAAATAAATTTTTGAATGTGTATAACGATTATTTGTACGATTATTATTAATTTTTTTACCCATAACATAAGGTTTCTTTCTAGTTAATTCGCGGGGTTGGCCAATATTAGCATTAAAATTGCATAACTGATTCAAGAAGAACCAACGAGCCCTATTTAATAGTTGTAATTCAGATAAATTTTGTAATCTCGGGTTGAAACTTACTGCATTCTTGTCAATCTTGGACTCATATTGGAACGTGGGAGGTGTAGCTAATTTCAATAGCCCATACCTAAGTCCCAACCTGACAATCTTAGGGGTTGAGAGATATTCGATGGGGTCTTCCAACTCTTCTAGCGTTGGGTGTAACGTGGGGACACTTTCCAGATTCATTTCAATGTAATCAACCTCTTATTGAACTGACAAATGATAAATATCAATTGGTGATTTTGTATTAAAATTTGTATTACAATTTGTATTAAAATTTATTTTTGAAAGTTGCTTTGAAGGTACCCCTAATTTGCACGTGAAAGGCACGTGGATCACACGTGACGGGGCCTTCTACGTTGAAATTTGTCCAATCCACTTCAAACCTACTTTAATATGCTCTGACAATGCTGCACAATCACACCAACACACTCATCACACGCTTAGCTTACTTCCACATGCCAAATCCTCTTACTTCCTTCCACAACCAATCAATGACTAAAATCAGCACCAACCAAATTTCAGAAAAAAAAACACTTTTTTTGAGAAATCGACAATTTCGTTATATAAAGACTTTAACAAGGAAGCAACATAGACCAGTTAGTGTATTCTAGTTCAATTCTTTACATTACAACTCTTGATTAGTTATTTTATTAACAGATCAAAGAAATATTATAATAACGATCATAAATTAATAAACAATAAAAAATATTATTCAACATGGTGTTACCAAGTGTATATCGTGCTGCTAATGTTTCTTCGAGAACTGCTTTAAAGGCAATTAGTGCTCGTTGTTTCTCTTCTTTATCTCATTCTTATAAGATGGAACCAATTAGAAATTTATGTGTCGCTAATTTAGCTCAAAATAGATTAACTCATGTTAATAAGTTTAATAGAGGTATGGCTACTCAAACCACCACCACAACTTCTGCTACAGGGGTGACTGCTGGGAAGATTAAAGCCGTTATTGGTGCTATTGTCGATGTTCAATTCGAACAAGATAATTTACCTGCTATTTTAAACGCTTTAGAAGTTAGAAATCCAAATGGTGGGAAATTAGTCTTGGAAGTTGCACAACATTTAGGTGAAAATACAGTGAGAACCATTGCTATGGATGGTACTGAAGGTTTAATTCGTGGTGAAAGTGTTACTGATACTGGTGCCCCAATTTCTGTCCCAGTCGGGAGAGAAACATTAGGTAGAATTATTAATGTTATTGGTGAACCAATTGATGAAAGAGGTCCAATTAATTCAAAATTAAGAAAACCAATTCATGCTGATCCACCAAGTTTTGCTGAACAATCTACCTCTGCCGAGGTGTTAGAAACTGGTATTAAAGTTGTTGATTTATTAGCTCCTTATGCTAGAGGTGGTAAAATTGGGTTATTTGGTGGTGCCGGTGTGGGTAAAACTGTGTTCATTCAAGAATTAATTAATAATATCGCTAAAGCTCATGGTGGGTTTTCTGTTTTCACAGGTGTTGGTGAAAGAACCAGAGAAGGTAATGATTTATATCGTGAAATGAAAGAAACTGGTGTTATTAATTTAGAAGGTGAATCTAAAGTCGCTTTAGTCTTTGGTCAAATGAATGAACCACCAGGAGCTAGAGCTAGAGTCGCTTTAACTGGGTTAACCATTGCAGAATATTTTAGAGATGAAGAAGGTCAAGATGTCTTACTTTTCATCGATAATATTTTCAGATTCACTCAAGCTGGTTCAGAAGTCTCTGCTTTATTAGGTCGTATTCCATCTGCTGTCGGTTATCAACCAACTTTAGCCACTGATATGGGTCTTTTACAAGAAAGAATTACTACCACCAAGAAGGGTTCTGTGACATCTGTTCAAGCCGTTTATGTGCCAGCTGATGATTTAACAGATCCTGCTCCAGCCACTACATTTGCCCATTTAGATGCTACTACTGTCTTATCAAGAAGTATTTCTGAATTGGGTATTTATCCAGCTGTGGATCCATTAGATTCAAAATCAAGATTATTAGATGCTGCTGTTGTGGGGCAAGAACATTATGATGTTGCCACACAAGTACAAGAAACTTTACAAACTTATAAATCTTTACAAGATATTATTGCCATTTTAGGTATGGATGAATTATCAGAACAAGATAAATTAACCGTTGAAAGAGCAAGAAAGATACAAAGATTCTTATCACAACCATTTGCCGTGGCTGAAGTTTTCACTGGTATTCCAGGTAAATTAGTTAGATTAAAGGATACAATTACATCATTTAAAGCTGTCTTAGAAGGTAAATATGATGATATTCCAGAAAATGCTTTCTATATGGTTGGTGGTATTGAAGATGTCGTAGCTAAAGCTGAAAAATTAGCCTCTGAAGCTAAATAAATATCCTAGTTATTCCTACTCCTAATATCATGTCCTTTCTACAACTATTATTATTGTTATTATAATTATTCGTAATAATAATAATAATAACAATAATAATAAATCAAGTAAATAATCATTATCTTTATATTCTATTCTATTTCTACAAAAATTATTTTCAAGTAAATAAATATACTTCCACTCTATTAAAATAACGATCTTTTCTTTTGACCTTATACAATTGGGTTCAATAGATTCATTTCACTTTCTCAATTCTTGATTAGTAATTTATTTATTATCAATAATTAATTTTGTTAAATAATAAAAACTCATAATAATAAAAACTTTTATTTATAACATTTTAAAAAGTATTAGAAGTAAAGGGAGAGATAAAAATATTATAAAGGAGAAACAGGGAGAGATAAATATGTTAATGAGGTAAAGAAATATCGAAATATAATTATGTTTTCAAGGATAAAGCTTATTACACCACGTATTTTCCAGAGATTTAATAGTACAAATGATATTACAGGTTCATTCCAATATACAAGATTAACTACAAAATCATATATTAAGATATGGGGCCCAGATACAATTAAATTTCTTAATGGTATGATTACAAGTAAATTACAACCCCATTTTATTAAGAAAAATTTAATGACAATTAATGCAAATGATAAATCACAGATAAATGAAGGTAGTATAATAAATTTCCCATTAAATGAATCAAATTGGGGTCTTTATCAAGAAGATGGACCACATGGTGAATATATTAGTAAATTTGGTCAATATACGGGGTTTTTAAATGGTAAAGGAAAACTTATTACAAATTCAATCATATATAATACTTCACAGGATTTAAAATATCCAGAATTTTTAGTTGAATTTGATAAGGGAATAATATTTGATATGATAAAAGATTTTGAATCACATAAATTGGGGAGTAAGATTAAATTTCAATCTTTGAAGGAGGATGAATTCAATTCATGGGATATTAGGATTAAATTTAATAATATACCTAAAAATATAGAAAATCCATGGATTGATAATTTAATTGATCCCATGAGTCAAATGAAAACACCAAAGGATGCACGGTTATTTTATGAAAATGTTATGAATACATTATTTAATGGTGATAAGGATGTGATAAGTTGTTTTGTAGATAATAGATTTAATAAATTAATTTATAAAGATGGACAACAATCTGAACATTTCCGTCTTATTACAAGTAAAAATTGTCAAGATGTGGGGGGGATATTTAATGTTGGAATGATGCCATTCCCTATTGAAACAAAGCAATTGGAAAATGATAGTGTCGCATTTAGAAAGGATAGATTACAAAATGGATTTATTGATGGGGTTAAGGATGTCTTACCCACCACGTTATTACCTTTAGAATGTAATTTTGATTATTTACCTAATGTGATTAATAGTAATAAAGGTTGTTATGTTGGACAAGAGTTAACAGCCAGGACCATATCCACTGGGATATTAAGAAAACGTGTTGTGAGTGTTATTATTGATAAACCTGAATTAATGAGTGAGTTTCCTGTCAATGAATACATTGATGTTGAATTAGATGAGAAATTTGATGTGACTAAGAGTAATATGGCACCAAGCCCATTCACTACTGCTACAGACAATAATACAAAGCTCAAGAAGAAGAAACCAGTGGGGACATTACTGACCTCTCAAGATGAAATAGGTCTAGTGTTGTTACGTACAGACTATTTCCCATTAGCCTTTAACAAATCACCCGATGTCGCAGATAAATTCCATATCACTGCACCTCGAACCAACACCCGTGTTAACATCACCCCTATCAGACCCATCTGGTATGAGGAATGGGTCAAGTCTCAAATGAAGAGATGAGCATATCTCGCTTGTAAATATCTGTATTTATCATTATAATATAATAATATAATAATATCTTAAAAACCAAATCTCGGAGTGTTTTGCAGAAAATTTGGAGGTCGATGCGATGGCCCCGAGACTGTTTTCTGAGTTTTTGCAGTCCCGGACACCATTTGGTTTTGTGGTTGCCGTATCGGGAAATTCGGTACTGACCCACGCAACTTTTCTCTTTTCTTTCTGGAATTTCAGAATTTTTCAGACGCAAAAACTGGACGGACCTCTGTCCGCGACTCAGAGTGGCTAGGCTGGGATGCTTAGGCAGTTTGAGCCTGGAGAGGAGGTGTCCCACTGGGAGTAGCTTGAGAGTTGCAGGCAGATAGACCGACAGACAGAGCTGTAGACTGACAGACAGAGGCTCCAGGCTCAGGTCTCTCTGGACTCTGCCTAGTCGCTGCCACCACCAGCCAATTTACTATGGCGAGGGACAGGTTAGCTCAGTGCCAAAGACCATCTCACAAACCACAAACATAGCTTAATTCTTATTATTCAATGAATTCACTAATCAATATTCAAGAGATTATATTGAAATTTATTATTATAACTATAGTTATTACGTTAGTTTTTATCATTAACTATTACCCATATAGAAGTTAAGTACACCACCAAACGATATAATAATGTCTGACGTTGAAATTGAAACTCCAGTTGAAGTTCAAGAAGATTTCGAAGTTGTTGAAGAATTCACTCCAGTTGAATTAGCTACTTCTATCCCAGAAGATGTTCAAAGAGGTTCTGTTGAAATTAAATTATTTAACAAATGGTCTTTTGAAGATGTTGAAGTTAAAGATGCTTCTTTAGTTGATTACATTCAAATTAGACAACCAATCTTTGTGGGTCACACTGCTGGTCGTTATGCTAACAAAAGATTTAGAAAAGCTCAATGTCCAATCATTGAAAGATTAACTAACTCTTTAATGATGAACGGTAGAAACAATGGTAAGAAATTAAAAGCTGTTAGAATTATTAAACATACTTTAGAAATTATTAACATCTTAACTGATTCTAACCCATTACAAGTTGTTGTTGATGCTATTGCTAACACTGGTCCAAGAGAAGATACCACTAGAATCGGTGGTGGTGGTGCCGCTAGAAGACAAGCTGTCGATGTTTCTCCATTAAGAAGAGTTAACCAAGCTATCTCTTTATTAACCATTGGTGCTAGAGAAGCCTCTTTCAGAAACATTAAGACCATTGCTGAAACTTTAGCCGAAGAATTAATTAACGCTGCCAAGGGTTCTTCTACTTCTTATGCTATTAAGAAGAAGGATGAATTAGAACGTGTTGCTAAATCTAACCGTTAAGGAAACTTGGAATATTTTTTACTATATGTATATCAATTTATGTGTATAACAACAATCTTTGTTTCTTTCTAATATAATATAAATCACACCTTTACTCTTTACAAAAAAAAAAAAATATATCTCTTCTGATATAAAATATATATATAAATAAAAACTAATTTACAAAATATGAACAATTTATTATTTGAATCTCTCACTCACCATTAATTTGTGCTAAAATCTTTTTATCAACATGTAAGAATGAACATGCTAATATACAATCTGCTAATATTACAAGAACACCACTCACAATATAACAAAACCATAAATAATCTCTATCAGCTAAGATACCAGTGAAAATTGGTCCAATACAACGTGCAAATGTCTTACCAATATTAACAATACCCATCACCTTAGTTAAATCACCAGGACGAATTAAATTAGTTAATAAGATTTGTCTAGAAGTGACATCCATCGCGGAAGTACCAAAGAAACAATTTAATAAAAGTATAGATAAAGATAAATGATTAGCGGCAAATGGAATTAATATGGAAAATATAGCAGATGGAACTTGAACTAATAATGTAGCTCTCACGGGACCAAAAATTCTTGGTAAAATTGATGATGGGATAGTGGACATGGATTGAACAAATTGTGTCATGAAAAATAATAAACCTAAAGCAAAGGATCCCATTTCAAACCATTGTTTATAATAATAAACCATCCATCCACTAGTCATAAAACCTGACCCTAAAGAATCAATCATAAAGATACATAATAATCTCATTAAGATTGAAACAGTCTCTGATGATAATGATGTTGAAGTACTACTAGAACTTGTATTAACAACCACAGATGGACCTCTCTTATTAACATCTTGATCATCATCATCACCGACTTGTGGTAAACTAGATTGAGTTAGAGATGATGATGACATAGCAGCTTCTTGAATATCAATTGATTTTCTACGTGTTTCTAATAATGGTGCCATCTCATCAGAAACAATAGATTCTGGTGATGTTTCTTCATGAGCATAATGAGAATCTAATTCAGTCTTTTCTGATAGTAAGACCATAATTATAAATTTACCAAAGGCTAATAAAGCATAAACTAAAAACGTTAATTTATAACATTTTAAATCTGTGTCAGCAATATGATAATATTTTAATATGGAAATAAAGGAACCAGACACAATAGCACCAAGAGCAGCACCCATAGTGGCCACTAATGAATGAATAGCATAAATTTCAGGCCTCTTATTATTTGGTGACAAATGAGCAATCATAGATTCTTCAATAGATTTAAATGGTCCAACTTCATCACTTGATGGTGAGATGACACCAATAATAGCAAATAATAAAAGCATGTGAAAGTTTTCACTAAAGGCAAATACAATACCACTTAAACACATCATAATAGAACCATAAATTAAAACATTTCTACGACCCCAAATATCAGCATACCATGTTAAGATATATGAACAAAACACATCACCAATTAAGGTTAAAGACATAAAAAGACCAATCCTAGATTCAGTTAATCCAATCTTATTTAAAAACAACGTTAACACTTGGTTAGTTAGCCCATAAGATAATAATCTTAAAAACACAGAAGCCCATAACAATTTAATATCCTTTTGAGCCCCAACGAACTCTCTCCACATATTCAGAACGTTATTCTTCTTAGCCATTATGTTTTTGCAGTTATGGTTTCCTACAGTTTGAAATGGATGTAATACAAAACGTTAGATATGTAAAGCAGTAACAGAAACTCACAGAAACTTGGATGTATCGAATATTCTCACATCTTACCTATAAAAATTTTCCATTTCACATAACTACTGATTCCTCATCTGAAAAGTCTTCAGATCTTACTTAATTCCCTACTGAAAAATTAAAAAAAAATTAGAAAAAAAATGTAGATGTTATAATGAATTAAAGACAAGTACTACACACACGTGGATGAGTCAAATGTCACAAAATGTCATAAGGGATGAGAGAAGCTGTAATAAAGAAATAGTTCAATGTAATTTGCTCTTATAGTTTCATAATCAATTGATTGTATGACGATTAAATATTTTTTTGCTTCTATAAAATTGCCTAAATTAAATAATAAATAAGTTGTTTTTAATGATACAACAGTTTGTTTATGTATTGGTGATCTCTGGAAATTTCAATACGAAAATGACAATCATAATTATACAGTAGGGTTAAATGCAAATTCATTCATTAAGATATCAACATCCTTCCAAACCATTTCAGAATCCCAATTATCAAAGTTTGCGATCATAGAATTTGGTGATGCATCAGCAGCTTGTGTGTTAATAGAAGCTGTGTTATTCACCATTGGTGTGGTGATTGTTGAAGTTGATCTTTGATTTAAATTTGGTTCATCAAGAGAGACTAAATTAGGATCATCCCCATCTTCATTTGGTTGTTGTTCAGTTTCCTTTGATTGTTCTTGATGTGATAAAATAGATGGTGGAGGTGGAATATTATCAAAATGAGACCCACTTCTTTCTGTATTGGATTGTGATATTGGTGTATTAACCCCAACGTCACCGTTACCACTGGATCCTACTTTCAAAGATGAATTTACGTTTGCATTTTCATCATCTAATGGAATACTATTCTCTTTCTCCTTTTGAGCTGGTGATGAGATATTAGATGTTGGTTCTAAAATCCCCAAATTGGTATAAACGTTAGTTAAATTTTCAGCAGATAATGGTGACCGTATCACAGTTGGTTCATTCGTAATACTCTTTGTGGCCGCGGATATCATACTGCTATTTGGTTTCGAATGACCTGCATTAATTGGATTTGGATCTAACGGAATACTCTCTATAATTTTTCTTGCTCTTAATTCTGGATCAAGAACCTTTGTGGATGATGTTTCTTTAGAACCATTCTCTCCACCGTCAACATCATCCTCGTCATCATCTACTTCCCCAACATCAACATCTTCCTCATCTTGTTGTACACCACCACTTTCTCTTTTCAATTTAGCCATCCCACATTTAGCTTTTAAGATATATAAACAATCGAAAAACACACTTACTGACATTCTTGAATTAACTGTAATATTCAAATTAAATTCATTATCATCATCAAAACTTGTTGTTGATATTACAGGTTTGATTGATCTTTTCTTTTCTTTTGTTAACCATTCTTTATGCATAATAGCAAACAAAGACCAAATTGATCTCATAATCCCTGAAGATCTATAAGCCATATCATATTTTAAAATTGATGCCTTTAAAGTTAAATGAATAGCGACATTATATGCATCTTTCCCACGTTTACAATCAATAATATCTGATATCGAAGAATGAATTAATTTTGTAATGATACATGCACTTTGCCATATGTTTAAAATAAAACAACCTGGGAAAAATTTAATGCAATTTGGATCTTTATCAAACATTTTCTTAGTGTGGAATAATAAATTTATTGCACTATTATAAACTTGTACTAAGCCACGTTTAGTTTCAAATACATTTGTAGATTTATCATCATTAGAAATGACAAAATAATATGTTTGTAAATGGACTTTAGCAACATATAATAAAAATTTTCTTATATCATCTAATCTTGTCGTGGAGTTATCTAATTGAAATTCTAATTGTGATAATTGTTGAGTTAATACATGCAATAATGGGAATCTCTCGTGTGGTTCTACCATTCCTGATGGACTTAATGGATTTGAATTCATTGTTTTAATGATTTGATTTTCAAAATGTGCAATTTGAATCATTTGTCTTAAGGGTAAAGAGATTTCAATAATTTCATTTAATAGGACAGAATGATCGAATGATACATAAGGTGGAAATCCCATTGATGAGGCAATAATTTGTGATACAATATTACAACAAATCCATGTTCTTCTTTGTTCATTAATTAAATCCCAATTTGCCGTGGCATATTCTTTTGAAAAATCTGCAGAATTTAATCCAACTCTTAAGGCTTGAAACATTGCTGTCCCAATAGTATTCCATGATGTATCAGCACTTAATGATGAGGTTAATGGTGGCCAAAATGTATAAATTAAAAATGCTTGAACAGAATAAACAGAGGCAACATTTAATAATGGTTCATCATTTTCATTTGGTGTATATCTAATAATTGGTGATATGGTAATCTCTGCCAGAATAGATTTAACTAAATGTGATAATTGGTTTAAAGTGTTTAAATCATGATATTTAGTTAAAATTGAATCACAACGTCTAAGTCCCGTTAATAATATGACCCAAAATAAACAAGGTGATAAAGTGTATATTCTTTCAGGTCCCTTTTTCAAATCTACAATTGGTAAATATTGATGATAATTAATGGCAAATTCATTAAATAAAATGGCAATATCATCACTTGACATATAAATTTCACCTAATGATTTTGGTGTACATTTTAAATCATCTTTTGTAAATTCAATTTGTTCTGGTAATGGTATTGTTATATTACTTATTTTACTTGGTATTGGAGATGAAGATGATGATACCCCGACGGTATTAATAATTTCATTTAAAAAATCAGGTCTTTTAATCTTATCTTTAGTAAAATTATTATTATCCCAAATTGATTTAATATTTGTTGTATTTGTTGTTGATAAATTATTATCATTTAAATTTTCAGTTAATTGTTTAAATGTTCTTTCAATAACTTCATTTCTAGCTCTTTTATAAGTTCTTTTAAAATCACGTTTCAATACACACGATATATTTTTCTTTGTACATTTTGTACATGGTAATGGTGATCTTTCCATTGCATCACATTTTGATTTTTGTTGTCTACATTCTACACAAGCGAATTTTCTCTTTGAAGTTGAGGTAGAAGTAGAGGATGCTGATAAAGATGGTGATGGACTTGGTTTCTTCATCCTACTGAGGGGGTGAGGATGAGGAGGGTTACTGCAAGGTATTGTATATTATGTATTTGTATATCTCCATTAATGAATCATAACATGTCATCATCGCTAACAAATCAACAATATTTTTGAAATATTGAAATTCTTCCATTTCTTCAAAAAATTTTCTACGATGAGCCGTTAGCAGAATAAACTACTATAATATACTGTACTGTAATATACTATAGTATGCTATGATATGTGTTGGTGTATGAGAGATATCATATAATTATGTATATTCCAACTTATAAATAAGTACTATTTTTCATCATTCCAGAAAAAGGGATAATAATGTAGTATATTGAGAATGTAGTGTATTAATTGAGAATATAGTCTTGTGTAAGGGAGCGTTTACAATACAGTAGTATATAACAGTAAAACAACCTTGTAATATAGAACTCATAGGATGATTCAATATATATATATAAACTATGTAAACACAACAACTCAATTAATAAATCAATCAGTCGCACATGACTACCCCACTCCGAAATTTAAATATATAACATACAGTAGGGGTTGGTTGCCTGTTCCGGCACGATCTGAGCCCTTATCTCTCTGGAACAATAGCCGCTGCAAAGACCGGTGACGGTTTTTTAGAGTAGAAAGTTGACTCTGGCCAGGTTGCGTTGTGATTTTGAAATATTTGGAAAGAAACAGTCTCCCGTGTGAAATGACAGTGGGATGGTTCCGGATTTCTAAGGTCCCGTGGTCTTCACGTGACAAATGCAATTTTGTGAAATTGTCAAATTTTGTCAAAATCTCATTGCAAAGAGTGAAAAAATTTTTGTTTAATGACAAGAACGTTCAATATTTGTAAGTGGTTAAGATTTGATTGATTAGTTAAAAAAACTTCATTAAATCACTACAGAACCATATCAAAAGATGTCTGATTTACAAGATAGAGAACCTTCTATTATCATCAACGGGGATATCCCAGATGAACAACCAACTTATTATGAAGATGATATGATGATGGAAGATGATCAACCAACCATCCAAGAAGAAATTATTGAAGATAAACCAAAAAAGACAGTAACTTTTTCTGAAGATTCAGAATCTGATGAAGATAAACGTAAACGTGAATTTGAAGAAGGTGGTGGTTTACCAGAACAACCTTTAAATCCAGATTTTACTAAATTAAATCCATTATCTGCTGAAATTATCAATAGACAAGCAACAATTAATATTGGTACGATTGGTCATGTCGCTCATGGTAAATCTACCGTAGTAAGAGCCATTTCTGGTGTTCAAACTGTTAGATTTAAAGATGAATTAGAAAGAAATATTACTATTAAATTAGGGTATGCTAATGCAAAGATTTATAAATGTCAAGAACCAACTTGTCCAGAACCTGATTGTTATAGATCTTTTAAATCTGATAAAGAAATTAATCCAAAATGTCAAAGACCTGGTTGTCCCGGTCGTTATAAATTAGTTAGACACGTTTCATTTGTGGATTGTCCAGGTCATGATATCTTAATGAGTACTATGTTATCTGGTGCCGCAGTTATGGATGCTGCACTTTTATTAATTGCTGGTAATGAATCATGTCCACAACCACAAACTTCTGAACATTTAGCTGCTATTGAAATTATGAAATTAAAACATGTTATTATCTTACAAAATAAAGTTGATTTAATGCGTGAAGAATCTGCATTAGAACATCAAAAATCTATTTTAAAATTTATTAGGGGTACTATTGCTGATGGTGCTCCAATTGTACCCATCTCTGCTCAGTTAAAATATAATATTGATGCAGTTAATGAATTTATTGTCAAGACTATCCCAGTCCCACCAAGAGATTTTATGATCTCTCCACAATTAATTGTTATTCGTTCATTCGATGTTAATAAACCAGGTGCTGAAATTGATGATTTAAAAGGTGGTGTTGCTGGTGGGTCAATCTTAAATGGTGTCTTCAAATTAGGTGATGAAATTGAAATTAGACCAGGTATTGTCACTAAAGATGATAAAGGTAAGATTCAATGTAAACCAATCTTTTCAAATATTGTCTCTTTATTTGCTGAACAAAATGATTTGAAATTTGCTGTTCCAGGTGGTCTTATTGGTGTAGGGACTAAAGTCGATCCAACCTTATGTAGAGCTGATCGTCTTGTTGGTCAAGTCGTTGGTGCTAAAAATCATTTACCAAATATTTACACAGATATTGAAATTAATTATTTCTTATTAAGAAGATTATTAGGTGTTAAGACAGATGGTCAAAAACAAGCTAAAGTGAAAAAATTAGAAGCTAATGAAGTCTTGATGGTAAATATTGGGTCTACCGCTACTGGGGCTCGTGTGGTGGCCGTTAAAGCTGATATGGCAAGATTACAATTAACTTCTCCTGCTTGTACTGAAGTTAATGAAAAGATCGCTTTATCTAGACGTATTGAAAAACATTGGCGTTTAATTGGGTGGGCTACAATTAAGAAAGGTACTACTTTAGAACCAATTGCCTAAATTTAAATATTATCCCTCACCTCATCTATATATACTATAAAATATTTTTATGTACATTTTTAATCATTTTAACCAAAAACAAAAAAAAAAGATATAGCATTCATCTAATATATAATTATGCTTATTTAACCTCCTCAAATTCTCTTGAGTTATAAAATTTGGAAAGTGAATCCATTTCCATTAGTTTATACATTATAATACCAACTTCTTCAAATAATGGATATAAATGTTTTAGAATTCGTAAAGTTTCAGAAATCTTTTTAAATCCATTTAAATTTTCATTTGTAGATAAATTTTGTAAAGTCTTTGGTTTTTTCGATCTAATAAGACCTTTCGTCATTGCTGGTAATGGTTTACTGAGTTCCATTGGTTTAGGTATACTCAATTCAACCTTACTCAATTTTTTAGGTATCGGTGAGATTTCATGACCAGGGAAATATTCTTTGATCGGCGATTTAGGATTTAATATAACATCACTTATCTCTTCTCTTAAATTATGATCTAAATTTAATTGATATGGTGCACCAATCATAATATAACATGAATAAATTTGAAATGCCATTTCCAAACATTCATTAGCTTGTTGTAATAAAGCAGAATCAATAGTGGATCTAATAGGTTTATGTCTAATAGAACCATTCGATAATTTATTCTTATCATTATGTGTATTATCAATAAATTTCTTTAATATAGTCATCCTTTTCAGAAATTTCTTGATCATGATATAAACATCAAGATTTTCAACACAAAATTCTTTCTCTAAATGTTTCTTAAATAAATATTTCATCCCTGGGTCAGATAAGATTTCCTCTAAACTAGGTAAGTTCATAGAAATATTATTAGTATTATTCCCATTATCATCATTTAGTGAAACCATTGTCTTAGTTGAATTTGTTGAATGTATATCAATTTCAACAATTTTTCCATTAACACGAATATCATCACCACCATCTTCATCAATCTTATTTCTTCTCATTTCACGTTTCATTTGATCTTTATCAATATGATTCCAGTTAGTTAAATCCCAACCAAGACTTGATAATGTGAAAAATGCTGATCTACTAATACAAAATTTACCTGATTTGATCTTGGATGGTTTGGCCAAAATGGGACAGATTAATCCAATTTTTAAAAACAATGCAGATAAAGAAATAGCCTCTTTAGGATATAAAATATCTGTACAATCCATTATCCATTGCCATAACACTTTTGATGTGAAACAATATTTAACAGTAATAGAAGGGTCTAGGAATTGTTTATTATAAAATAATCTTAGCCCAGTGTCTGAAGCATAATACTGAATATGAGAGTCTGAGTCCGGATTAGTAAAATATTTATGAGCTAAAGGCGATTTCCTACTTGTATCCATTAATATTTTTTCAGGAATTTGATCCAACCAAATTGCTTTATCTTCTTCAATAATAGTCGAACTAGTAGTAGCAGTATGTTCACTTTCATGATTACTATTCTTATCATCATGGCACGCATGACCAGGTTTATCTGTCCAAAGGTTAGAGAAATTACCATTAAAATAATCAATGGCATTTTCAAATGTAAAGATATCATTATTATTCTCTAATAATTCAGATAAAGTCGGCAATTTATCTGCTTCCATATTGGGCTTCCAAACATTTGGTCTCTCCCCCATTACTTTAATTAATAAGATGTGAAGTAATTTATCACTATGAATCAAGGAATCAGTAATAGAACTTCTTTCAAAAGTGAAAAGTGTCATTGAATTTAAATTTGAAATTAATACATCAGGGATCTTTTTCAAACCAATATCTTTACAATATTTAGTTAAAATAGCAATCCCCTTTGGTGTTGGTTGTAATACTACTTTTTCCTTTGGTTCATTACGAGTTCTATCAGCTGGTGTATGTAATAATTTTGCTTCCACAAATGCTACTAACAAGTACCGCGCTAAAGCATCTTTAATCGAATATGAAACATGGATACAAGTAGTATTGGAATTTGCCTTAATCTCAAGTTTACTCATTGTTGAAATAGCTGATTTCATAGTAAATGCAAATGGGTATGTCTTATTGAAAATTCCTGAGAAAAGTTTCTTGCTTTCGTGTTCATCTGATTTTAAATCCATGCAAACTAAGAATACACTGTATACAGTTTTCAAATCTTCTGTAAAAATTAATCCATTGGGTGTTCTTCTAAAACTATCATAGCGTAATCTATGGGATCTTAAGTTTGATATTAAACTATCCATTTTTTGTAATGATTCTGTCATATTGTCAAAAATGTTGTAATTTTGTTTAGTGTTATTTGAAAGATTAAATTATAACATGGATATGCAAACAAGAATAGGTTACTCCAAAACCATCTCATATATATTCAACTTGTTAAATTATTAAGAATTATTGCCAAGTTTTAATTAGAGCTGGATTAATAGGATTTTCCAAATATTCTGCATATTTGTAAATACATCATATTTTGATTTCATATTATTGTACCAAAATTCAAATTACGAGATATATTGGTGTCAACAGTATCAGATGGCTACCCTATTCATTTATCTATACGTTTTAGCATAAAAGTGTTTCATATGTTTGCGATCTAAAAAACTACAATATTAGTACGTATGTTTTTTCTTCACAGAGGATGAGCATCGCATTTTTTTGTAAGAAAATAAACCTCAAATATGTGAATGACTCTAAACAATTGATAAAACATACAAAAATAATACATAATTATTTCATGTTTGTGACAAAAACTGTACGCCTTATGTGAGGGGGCCCTATCTTTGATCTTGGTTGAATAATAAAATTCTAGTAAATAATACACAATCATCGTATACCCTTTCATGGATTAAAAATAGTTTATATTATGACATATCAGATTCTACACTGTTTCATATTAAGTCTAGCAGGAAAATTTGATTAAGTATACTGCGGCGATGTTTTTATAGAATTACTATTTTACTTGGGATACAAAATATTTAATAATCCCTTGTGAACAGTCCATCGAATTGATATGGAATTGGTAACATGACTTTATTTCATTTGAAATGAAACTCCTCAGCACTTTATGTGTCGAATCAGATTTATCAGTAATCATATCATTAAATAAATCAACAAAGAGATTGTTGTTATTTGAAATAATTTTCAAGTTTTGTATCACCTCATCAGAGTATTTTGTTTCCTCAGTGATGTAACTTTGACAATTAATATTCTTGTACCCATCTTCATAACCATTTGATAATTTAATATAAACAGATAGAACATTGGTTCTTCTAACTTGGAATTGATTAATAATATTTTGATAATATGGATACAAACATTTAGAAGAATCAATAAATAATAATAATGTCCTTTTAGGTTTCTTAAGGTTTTTTTCGAGACTTTCAGTTTCATCTGAATATTCAATCAAATCAATAATGTGTTTCATAAGGCCGCCATATATCTCAGAGTTTCTGATTGTATTTAAAAATGTAGGGTCCAAGTGATTTAATTGTGATATTAGTTGCATTAACATTTGATGTTCTACACTAACGGTAACATCATGGGGATCGATAACAATGAAAGAGAAATGAGAATTATCATTCTTTAACTTTTCAAGGGCTAATCTTATTCCATATTTACCAGCTGGAACATATTTAGATTTAGAGTCAATCAAATTCAATAATCTGGTTTCAATCGGTGATGATAACTCATAAGGTTTCATGAAGGATGATAATGTATCTTCTATTTGTTTAAAAGCTTCAGAAAGATTTGGAGACGGTATAAGTTTAGCCCATCCATGTTCAAGGGTCCATTCCCTTTTATTAACACATATCTTATCTTGTAATTCTTTAATAACCTTCTTAATAATAATTTTTTCTGCGGAAGTGAAGTTGATATTTGATGGTGTAGACCTATGGTGATCGCTGACCTTATTTCCATCAGCAGTTAATAAATCTTTCGCCATTGATATTTCACGTGGTTCTTTTGATGAGGGACTGATATTACCTTTATGCTTACTATTGGAAAGAGTGAGCTTCCTAACTTTCATTACTTGATCAGCATCGATTCGAGCATTTTTCACAATATCATTTGAAGTTGCATCTAACACAGATATCCTTATTGGTGCAAAATCATCATCAAATTGGTTTGACATCCTTTTGTTTTTTGTTTTGAGTACTTTGTTAATGTTAAATTTTAAAATCTATTTGTTTACTTACGAAAAACCTTTAAAGCTCATCTTTAAATCATTTCATTTTCAATAATTTCAATTGTTGATATTTTCCTAAATGAAAACAAAAGGTTATTACAAAAGTGTTTTTTATTATACATAATAAACAACTATATATACTGTTCTATATAATGGGATTAGAATGAAACTTGAAAATATATAATCATTAATTTGATAGTAACATGTTTAATTATCTTATTTTTTTATTGTAAAACGTAAAATTAACAGTTACCAAAAGCTTGGAGTGTGGTTTTTTCTTTGTATTTTATCAATTTTAAAATCAATATTTGGGATCTCAATTAATCCTCTGAAAGTGTATCATGTGTTGCTTTATTCAGCAGTTTTTATTTTAAATATAGTGAGGGGGGAGAAAGTAGAAAAAAAAAATAAGGTCGATGTTTTTTTAACATCATATTTATTTCTTACCAACAACTTCCCAGTTGTCACCATTATCATCTTCAACAGATAATTCAGCGGTCTTAGTGGCTAAATCTTCAACTTGTTCAGTGTTCTTTCCTTCCTTTGGTTGTTGTTCTTCTTCATCATCTTCTTCGTCATCATCTTCAGAACGTAAGACATCAAAGGCAGACTTTTGAACTTTAACTTTTTCTTCAGTGACCTTAGATTCAGCTAAAATTTTTCTACCAGAGACCTTTTCAGTCTTTTTGTTGAAATTTGAACCTCTAGCGGCACCCCAATCTAATTCAGGTTCATCCTTCTTTTGTTGTTGTGGTCTATTACCACCAAAGGATCTTTGTGGTCTGTTTTCAAAATGAGAACCTCTAGCGGCACCCCAATCTAAGTTTGGTTCTTCTCTCTTTGGTCTTGATTCTTTGAAATTAGAACCTCTAGCACCATCCCAATCTAAATTTGGTTCTTCTCTTCTTGGTCTAGATTCTTTAAAATTTGAACCTCTAGCACCATCCCAATCTAAATTTGGTTCTTCTCTTCTTGGTCTTGCTTCATGATAATTTGAACCTCTAGCGGCACCCCAATCTAAATTTGGTTCTTCTCTTCTATTTGAAGCTTCATAATTAGAACCTCTAGCGGCACCCCAATCCATATCTGGACCGCCAGATCTGAAGCCACCACGTCTTGGAGCTGCAACAGAGACATAAACTGTACGTTCATTTAATTTAGTAGCATTAAAAGTTAAAGCAGTGACTAAATCTTCACGATCTTTTAATGTAATAAAAGCCATCCCCTTTAATCTAGTTGGATCTTGGGGTGAAACAGGTAAATCAATTTCTTCCACAGCATCTGGTTTATTTAACCCATCTTCTACCCAAGCTTTAACACCTTCTGGAGAGATATCCCATGGAATATTATTGATAATGGCTCTATATGGTGGCATATCTGGTACAGGATATTCTTCACGTTCACGACGTGGACCACCAAATCCACCATCTCTTTTACCACCATCTAAAGCAGGATCTAATCTTGAACTTCTACCACCATTGAAGGACGAATTACCACCCATGGCAGAGTTCTTAGCAGCTGCAATATCTTCTAATGGAACAGTACTGGCATTAGCATTTTCAATTGGGATTTTAATCTTATTTAAATCCACATCATCAACACCCCAAGAGGAATTATCAAAAGTGGAATCATTTAAGAAGGAATTTAAATCCATCTTCACAGTTTTTTTTGGAGGAGCCATAATTGATTATTTAATTATATATATTATTGCTTATTCTGTTTTCAATCACTGGATTGCTTGCTAACTTAAACCAAAAATGAATAGATATAGTTGTAATTATAAATTGACAGTATTATTTACCAATTCTCTCTCTTTCAATTCTCTTTCTGTGTTTTCTCATCTCAAATTTTGGAAGAAAATTTTTCCAGTGAGTGGGTCCGGTCACGTGCGCGGCCAGTGCACCACATAGTGTGGGTTGCCATGGCAGTCTCTTTAGCCCTTAACAGCTCATATATCTGGTTATAATCATGGTATTATACCATTGCATGTGTGCTCATAGACTTATCGATGATATTCTTGTGTTCTTTGTGGGCTCTCTAGCCTGTGTGAGTTTCTAACCGCCACTCCTAACCCAACAAAACGTTGAATATCTCTGCCATTCTTGTCTGATCTATTCTAATTAATTTATGATACACTCTGCTGTAGTCTCTAGTCTCCTGTAGTCTTGTGATACAGCTACACCTCCCCTTTAACAACCACCAACTGGCAATAAACTTCAGAGATCTGCAATTAATATCAAAAGTCCCTATTTTATTATATTCAATTATTGCTTATTTGCCCGATTGACAGAAATTTCCAGATCTCATTTTGCGCTGCGGAATCGCAAAGAGTGGTGAAATATTTCAATGATGATATACAATGAGCAGTGGGAAGTATTTAAAGATTAAAGGAGATGATGAGTGTTGAGGTTTAACTAACTTACACAAAACAACAAACCATATATATACATATATATCTTACTATTATTGCATATTGAGAACAACCCTGGTATAACTATAAAAGTATCCTTCCATAAATTAAGGTTATTACATCCAAAGTGAACCCTTACATATATTACTATTTTTATTAAGAGACTTATACAAGATTTACTTCCATCTATATATATATATACACACACACACACACACAGAAAGTTATGGGTATTTGGTCAATTTTACAAATTGTACCTGAATGGGTATGGACTACATCTATTATTTTGATTAGTGTGAAATATTGTTTATGGATGTTAACAGGTCTTAATATAATTTATATTAATCCATTAAAATGTAAATTTGGTTTCAAATATAAAGATATTATTGAAGTGAAAAATATTCAAATTATACCTTTCCAAAGGAAAATTATCATTAGTGGGTTGAATATATTTAAATTACCTGAAAAGAAGAAGGTAACCTCTACTAATGACAAAACTGATAATGTTGAGGGGAAAGAAACTACACCCTTCATTGATGATGATCATGAAATTTTAACTCCAGAAAATTTATTAAATGAAATTAAAGTACCTAAATGGGTAGAGAAAAGGTTTGGACTTTTAAAATTTCTATTTGATGATTTTAGAATTGCATTAAATCATATTTATATTAAAGAGAAAAATTTTAAATTAACTGTATTTTATTTTGTATTAAATTTTCCTGATACTAAATTGGAAATTGATCCCAAACCAAAATCTATATGTCTAGATTTCTTAATTAAAGGTGCTAATTGGAATAATGAAGATATTTGTTCAGAATTATATTTAACTTTAAATTCAACTTTAGATTTTAAACCTTTAAGGGAACAACGTAATAAGAAATGTAAATTATATCTTAATGGAAACACTGCTGATATTAAAGTTGGAAAACTTTTTATTCCAATGAAAGTTTTACTCTCTTTACAAAATGATAAACCACCAATTCAATTCATGGAAACTTCGGCTCCACCAATGGAATGTAAACCAAAATTATCTATTGAAGAGACTGTTATAGGTATGATTCAAAATTTAAATAAAGCTTATGGTATTACATCGTTAATTGGAGAAATTAATTTAACCATGGAAAGATTTACAATAAAAGATTATGCTTTAACCACAAATCGTAAGATTATTGAAATTAATCAATTTTTAAGTTATCATGTTTGTCTTTCGAATTTAACTTTCAATATGTCAAGATTTAAACCTGGAATGCCAGGTTATCAATTAATTTTCAAAGAAGAAGATACCCCATTTAAATTAAGTTTAACTTTATCAAGATTTAATGTTTGTTTAAATATGAAAAGACAATCTGCTAAAGAAAGAAAATTAGTTAAATTCTTAGAGATTCCAAATATTTATTTATTCGGTGAAACCAATATCTTTTCACAAAGATTTAAACATGATTATGGTGATACCGTAGAAAACGGTGTATTAAATTTAAAGGGGAGTATATCATCACCAACTTTTGAAATTGATGTCATTAACTTATCCTTTTTAAAATCTTTTAAGAAAAACATTAAGGTTTTTAAACAAGCTTTTAAAGATCCCGTTACTGTAACATGTGGTAGTGATGAAAAAGATAAAGCCTTTAAAAGAAATGTTATGTTATCATTTTTTAAAAGTTTCTTACCTCTAATTAATGTGAAAATTACCGTTGATGAACCAAGATTTGTCATTAAAGAAGATAATAATTTAATCATTTCAAGATTATGTACTTTATTAATTATTGGTACATCAAAGAGAACTATTTGTTCCCCAGAAGAAAATTGTACTGAAATACCAATGACAAATAATAATAATAATGGTATCGAGATGTCTAAAGAAGATTATATCGTTTATGAATCACATTTAAATTTCGAATTATTGGATTTGCAATTACAACATGTCGTTAAAGATACTTCATATAAAAATACATTTTTCAGTATCGAAAGTTTAACTTTACAAGATTATATTAAGATGGTACCACATCATATTGTCTCCTTGTCAGGTCAATTAGAATCAATGCAAATTGATTTATCTGAATTACCCACAATGGTTATGTTAAATCAAGTATTTAAAAAATTAGACTGTCAAATTGCTAATGTGGAATTAAATTATTTCAAACCATTATATGAAAAATTTGCTTCAAAGATTAAAAGTTCAGAAGATAGATGTTCTTTAATTAGTAAGACTTTAGATGAAGAAACTATCTTACCCAGTACATTTCTTTTCCAAGCATTGCCACAATTTTTTGATTACTTTAAAATTGATATTAGAAAACTTAGAATCTTATTGGGGGCAAGATCTGTATTTATGCCACCTGACGTATTTTCATCCATAGAATCACAAAGTTCACATGATTTAGTCGATGGTAAATTAAGAAAATTCTGTGTGACAATGAATCAATTAGAAATAGCTCTTTCTGGTAATTATACACAATGGAGAAATAAATATGATTCAAATTCTGTTGGGATGACAAAGAGTGGTGAAACTTCTGCTTATAGAAGTTATGGTAGTGATGGATTAGATGATATTTCAACAAGTGAATCCACTGAAATTGGTTATTTATGGTCCTTTAATACATTAATCGATGATATTAGTTGTACTGTCATTGGTGAAGCTCCAGATGCAACAAATGAATTAACCGCAAGAACTGTCTCAAGACTATCTGTCCTGGCTATAAATGTTTATCCCGATGTTGAAGGGTTTGATGCTAATCAAACCAAGAAGATTGTTGTCCAAATCAATAACAAAAAGATCAAATCTGTCTTTTCACTTATGAATTCGTTCCTTGTAATTTCAGGTATTCATACATTACATCAAGTTTTCCGTACCTCATGTGTTAATAGTAAACATGAGTCATGGGCTAAGAAATATTTAATGACAATCGCTCAGAGTCAAAAGAAATCATGTTTGAAATTAGTTAAATGGAAAGAAGTTATCTCATATCTTGACGTTACATTTGGATCGGAAAGTTTTAACCAAATTTGTTCATTCCCTAATGGATTAAAGGCAAGATTTGAACTATTTGCCCTTTTCATGAATATTAAAAATTTACAGGATATTGAAATTAATGGTGAATATTTTAGAATGTGTGTTGAATCACCTACTAGACCATCATATTGGGAAAGATTTGTTATTATTAACAAATTTTTAATTAGGACTAATATTAATGATTTAAAGGCTCAAAGACATATGTCATATGCTGAAGCTGTGGAAGCACCTCCTGCAATTCTTTTACAAAATGAATCATGGCATTTCTCAGTACCATATAAGTTTGAACTTCATAGATTGATTGATAATTTCTCTACTGTCATAAAGACCATTAAACAAATGATGTATTCTTTCAAGACATCCAAGAACAATTTAGTTATCTTCCCAATTGAAACAAAGACGAGTGGTATTCCAAAGATCAAATTAAAATCAGACAGATATATCTTAAGTATAATGGATGATCCATTTGAAGCTGAAATGAATATGGTCTTCCAAATTGGGTTACAAGAACAAAGAGAAAGATTGACTAAGAGAAGAGAATTTGATGAAGCTAGTCTGAAAAGATTGAAAACATTACATACGATTGATGTTAAGAGGAGTGAGACTGTAAGTGAATTGATTAACAGTAAAAGATTAAATGAAAATATAATAAAAGAAATTATATCAACAAAAAAAGATGCCGACGAACCTCTTATTAAAACACCTTTTAACATCGATGGGAAACCAAACGATAGAAAAATTACTTTGCTTGAAGCTATTAACGAAGATACAGAACGTTACTACGATAAGTTACAACAAAACTATTCTACGTCTTGGATAAGAAGAGTACAATCTTTCCGTAATAAAGAAAGAAAAGTATTTGAAAAGAATTTCTCATTTGTGTGGGGTAATATTAATTATGATATCCTCCCAGAAGGTGTTGCTAAAAAGGTCAAGAATTTCTCCATGCATCCATTTTTATCTAATTTGATTATGGAAGATATTGATGTGGATCTTTGCAGACCATCATGTGAAATCGAACATATTCCAGATTTTATTTACAACGTAGGTAAAGGTGTTCCAAAGGACACCAAATATTCTATTATGATTCCGTTAAATATCAATGCCCAATTCTCAGAGATAAGATGGCATATGCGTGATTATCCGTTACCATTTATCAACGTACCTCCTTTAACTAAAAATCAATCTCAAGAGAAATGCTCATTACAGATCCAGGGTGATATTGTTGTTGCTGAAGATATGATTAGGTCAAATCATGAATTAAGAACTGTTTTTGTACCTTTAGTACCATCTATTATTGTTGAAAATACCGATGAATACTATTCATTAAAGGTTCCAAGAACTGTGACAAGTATTAAATTCTTCAATGATCTGAAATTCATGGTTAACACAAAAGAAACCACTCAAGTTCATATTGGTAGTTCTTACCAACCTGCAATTCAACAAACTATGCAATGCCTGGAAAATATATCCAAACCGCCTCTTGATCCTTCAAGAAAAACGGGTTTCTGGGATAAAATTAGATATTTGTTCCATGGTAAGATTCAAATTTGCTGGCCAAATGGTGGTCACTTTGAGGTGGCTATGAAAGGTAGTAAAAGTCCTTATAAAATTGGTGGTGATGATGCCGGTTTTGTTCTAGGTTTCGGTGGTAATGTTGTACTGGATGTCAATGAAAAGGAAGACCCCAAACAATTTTTGTCATGTAATTCTGATAAATTATACTTCAGTGTTCCAAACTTTTTTGCTAAACCATTACTGGTTTATTCTAGGCCTGCCAATGACACAGTGTTTATCCCTAATCAAGAAGATACAAACCTACAAAAGTATGCTTCATACTACTATATGTTAGATCTGGAAAAGAAGAAGGATGAAACTGCAGCTATTGAAACTTTGAAAGATGTCTACATCGAGAAAACTGCTATTAAACTAACAGGTGGTGTCACCTTTAATTTAGGTATGGTCTTTGAACGTATGATAGACGGTAAATCTTTGAACGATAGAACTTTTGATTCAAAACCACATTACGATGTTAGATTAACTAATCCGATTTATGTACCTGATTTAAAGAATCATGATTCCTATGCAGGTTTTAGAAGTGAATTTATTCACATGTCGTTTACCTTGTTATCAAGGACTGATACAGCATATAATGCAATGCAATTAAGTCCAAGTACTTTGGATACATTCTTTAAATGGTGGAAGGCATTCTCTGGTAACTTCCCAGTTAGACGTGGTAAATTATTCAACGTTGAAAGTAATGCTCCAAAGTTCGGTGAACATATTTACTCTATTTCATACCATGCCGATGCCCAACCATTTTTTATAACCGATATGGTTCATAATATTGATGCTGATCGTGTCTTGAGAAGAAACTTTTTGAGTTCGATCGAGTTTGCTGGTATAAAGGGTAAAACAGATAAGTTCGTAATGGATTTACATCAAAGAAAAGAACTGTTAACCACTTATAATGCAACATTAGACATCAGAAAGAGAGTCAAGAAATTGAAATTCCACGAAGGTAAAGTGTTAATGAAAAATATTGATGTTCGTACAGTCCATGGTAAATTTAGAAGATTACAGTATGTGGAGGAAAGAGAAGATGCTAAATATGAAATTTTTGATAATAATATGTCCTGGATTGATATTACTGATTTCCAAGAGCCATATTTTGTTGATATTTACAAATATTTGCCTCACATCTACATTAGACCATTTATGTTTGCACCAAACTTTATGTATGAGAAACATGCTAGTTTTGGTGATACCTTCCAATTGGATCCTGTGACATATAAACCAATTAAACCGTTTGTTAACCACATTTCGCACGACTGTGTCTTGAATGAAGATGCTGAATTATCTACTGAAAAGATTGCTGAAAGAGTTCAAAGTTTGACCATTTATAAGGCATCTATGGAAAAGAAGTTAGCTGCGACTTGTGATACCGATAAGAAAAAGAGATATAAACTACTTATTCATAAAGCACAAGTTGGTTTGGATAATTTAGATTTATTGGCGGATGATTTTAGTGCATTATGTTATGAACGTTATGAATCAACACGGTGTAATAGAACCTATAATATTAAGAGTATGGAATTGTTAGACAGATCTACTGAAGCGACTCAATCATTTGATAATAGATTCTTTATTTTCCATATGTTATTGAAATGGAATGAAAACATTAGAAATGTGTTGTTAAAATTTCTACATTATAATACATTGGCTAACGCATTTTCTTCGTTGGCCTCTAGAAAAACTTTTAAGGTGTTTGAAGATATGATTAAGCAAAGAATTCATGAAGAAGAAATTGGTGAAAGGGTTAATTCTATGGTGAATGGTAAGAAAAACATTAATTTGAATACTATCAATGAATCTTCCAAAGAATCTGTTAGTAACGAAGATGATGATCAAAGGTTTGATTTGAATTGTAATGGTGAATTTGATTTAACAGAAAGTTGTATTAAATTATTTGAAGAAAATATTGTTTCATTACCTGATGGAATTAATAATATTGTTCATAAGAACACTTTTATTCAATTTATTATTCCTCAAGTTCAATTAACTACCGAAAATGATCCTAATTCATGTATTATTCTTACAGCGCCAAACATTGTTAATAAGATGGTATCATTTGAACCATTAGGTGATGATGTTAACGTTTATTACGAAGAAAGATTCTTAAAGAGATTTAGTTGTGTTTTAAGTAACGCTAATGCATTTGTCCTAGATAGAAGGATATTCAAAGATAAATACAGTTTATTCTTTGATATGAATTCCTATGGTCAAGTGAAAGGGTCAGAATGGCCACCATGGTTAGGTATTGAATTAACATTCCAAAATGATCCATTAAGTGATGTGAAATTAATTAATGATTTCTCCACAGTTATTCAATCACAAACATTATTACCATTTGCAAGTAATTATGAAAAGGTTAAGACCTTGTTAGAAGATAAATTAACTATTCATTTACCACGTATCTTATTAACTACAACTTCATCTAATTTTGCTGTGGTTTACAAGATGTATCAAAACTTGATTAATTATGAAGAACCAGAAAAGAAGGCCTTAAATGAACAAGTTGATAAGATGGCTATTGGGTTTGATATGAATAATTGTAAATCCATTTATGAAACTGTTAAATTACTTTATAATAATTATGATATCTTAACTTTGGTGGAACGTGAATTGACATTTAGAAGACAAATCTTAGATGATTTATCTAGTATTGATTTATCAAACGTTCATAATGAAAGAAAGAATCATTTATTGAGATTATTTATGTTGAAACAAGTTATGGAATCACGTAAGATGATGAGTAATGATAGTAATAATGATAAAGATAAATGGAATATCTTGAGAGTTAAGATTAATGAAATTCAATTAAAATTGTTACATGATAATAGAAGTGATTTTATGGATATTAATGTTAATAAATTAATCTTTAAGAAATCTACAAATGTTACTGGTTTCACTAGTAATCAATTATATGTTAATGGTATGGAAGTATTAACACTGGATGATGATGCACGTTATGAATATTTATTAAAACCATTTGATGAAACTAATCTTAAGAAGAATAGCAACAATTGTTTATTAACCTTAAAGGGTTGTGTAAAACCAAATGTATCAACCCAGGATAGAATTGATAACCCATTAGTGAATTTGATTTGGGAATATGATAAACCTGTTGGTGGTATTAAAGTGATTAATAATATTGATATCTTATTATCAGGTTTAAACATTCAATTAGAAGATGAAACCATTACAAAATTAGTTAATTGGTTAAATATAAATAGTATTAATCGTGGATTGAAAGAATTACGTGAAAGAGAAGATAAAGATGATGCAAATTTGGATAAAGAATTTAAGAAATTAAGTCTTGGTGGTGGTAAGAATGACAAGGATGAAAATGTTGTGAATTTATCAGAATCAGATTTAAATCCAGATATTGATGAAATGGTACACAGATCAGTGAATTATATGATCATTGAAAAGATGATATTTAATAGATTTGAATTAAATATATCTTATCGTGGTCATGGTAAGAAGAGATTAATTAATGTGACAGATTTCTTATTTACATTCCCAGAATTAATCTTTGATAATCAAGTGATGAAATTTATTGATATTCTCCATGCTATAAGACGTATTTTGGTTCGTGTTATATTAAAACATACAGGTAAATTCTTAGGTACAAAGCTAAGACGTCGTGCTAGTACGAAATTGTCTAATGGTCAAAAGAAATTGTTACAACAACAAGTCTCGACGACACCAAGAAACTCTATGGGACAAGCTGATAGAGTAAGCAACGGTAACATTAATACTACTACTAATAATAATATATTATTAAGCCCAATAACCTCTTCTGCCGGTACTTCTTCAGTCAACACAGAAATAATTCAGCCACCTGCCAACCCATCCCTAGCCACATTATAAGTAACATTTGCTATAATCGAAATCAAGATCAAAATATATATACAATTCGCGTTTGTATCAACTAATATATTTTATTGTTTATTATATTATATTGTTTATTATTATCATTATTATGCTATTGTTCTCCCCAGTTATATTAATAGCAGGAGGCCTCGTGAACAATGACCAGAGGCTGAGGTTGAAAAATTGATTTTTTTTGATGAAACGTCAAAAAATCCAAAAAACTTTGTTTGAAATTTAAATTCAAATCAAAACAACTCTTTAATTGATTCGGTTATTAAATACAAGTGATATTAAATTCAGAGGATTAGAACTCGTTTGTTACTGCTAGCTGTTATCAGTTGAATAGATCCACCCCTTCGTGCTTATTTAGTTTCTCAAGTTTGTTTGTTTCTCTATCCATTGCTGTTTTTTTTTGGAATTACACATAATATACACACGATTCTATTTAAAATTTTAAACTTTTTTAGAATAGTGCCCCTTCCAAATAAAAAAACTATATTTGAATCAAAAACAATATCAAGATTAATAAAGAATAAAAGTTATTAACCCATTTCTAATTATAAGTTCAATTAGATATATTATTATACTTCCTTCACTTTTCCTTATTATATTCACTTTAAATTAACAAAATTCCCCCTGTCTTAATTTTTTATTTTTTTATTTACTTTAAACTAAAAAATTAATTCACAACCAAAATCAAAATTAATATTAATTATATTCAAATTATAAAAATCCAAAATCATATATTATAATGTCACAACAAGTTGGTAATAGTATTAGAAGAAAACTAGTTATAGTAGGTGATGGTGCCTGTGGTAAAACATGTCTTTTAATTGTTTTCTCAAAGGGTCAATTCCCGGAAGTTTATGTTCCAACAGTTTTTGAAAATTATGTTGCTGATGTTGAAGTTGATGGTCGTCGTGTGGAATTAGCTTTATGGGATACTGCTGGTCAAGAAGATTATGATAGATTAAGACCATTATCTTATCCAGATTCTAATGTTGTATTAATTTGTTTCTCTATTGATTTACCAGATTCTTTAGAAAATGTTCAAGAAAAATGGATTGCTGAAGTCTTACATTTCTGTCAAGGTGTTCCAATCATTCTTGTTGGTTGTAAAGTGGATTTAAGAAATGATGGTCAAACTATAGAGACTTTAAGAGAAGCTGGTTTACAACCTGTTTCATCTGCTGATGGTCAATCTGTCGCTGATCAAATCGGTGCCTCTGGTTATTATGAATGTTCCGCTAAAACCGGTTATGGTGTTAGAGAAGTCTTTGAAGCCGCTACTAGAAGCTCTTTAATGGGTAAAAATAAAAATAATGGTAAAGCTAAGAAGGCTAACAATGGTGATAAGAAAAAGAAGAAGAAGTGTGTCTTATTATAAGTTAACTACCTCTTTTTTCTTTCTTTTCTCAAAACTGTTTTATATCTCTTTCGGGTCTCCCTTTACTTATAATTTCTCATTAAACCTTTTTTTTTTAAAGAATTTAATAATATTACAGTTTTTAAATTCAATTTAATATCTATATAATAAAATATATTTCTGTCTATGTATGCGCTTTCTTTTCTTATGTATTATTTAGAAAGTAAACGTCGATCAATGTCTCTACATGTTATTTTCATTCTTGGATTTATTTAGTATTATTATTAACCTGCTTTTAATAGCTTTTTTTTTGAGTTCTTAATATTTTTTTTTGCAATTTTAAAATGAGAAAAAGAAGAGACAGAGTTGAGGTATTGGTACTAAGATATATTTCAAGAGAAAGAGCAAAATAGAACTACCCACCATTTACTTAACACCCCTGCTTGTTCTCACAAATATGGATAACACTCAAACAAACCGATCTACCACATCTCAAGATGTCGATTTAAATAAATTACGCGAAGAATTAAATCAATCAGAACAACAAGTGACATCAATCATTGAATCATTCATTGAACTAGGTGTTTCCATCTATGATTACCCCGGGACACCAGAAGCGACGCAGGGGATGATTACAAATTTGAAACGTAATGTGGACCGTTTATATAAATTGAATCAAGTATCTAATGATCCAAATTCTACCTTACAACATGTTAATATCCCATTTGAAGTGGTTCAATATATTGAAGATGGTAGAAACCCTGATATTTATACAAGAGAATTTGTGGAAGCCATTAGAAGATCAAATCAATATCAAAGAGCTAAGATGCATGGATTGAAACAATTAAGAAATTCTTTAGCTGAGAAGATTAGTGAAGAGTTCCCTGATTTAGAACCTGCTGTCCAAGATATTGTCAAGAGAACCACTCCACAATGATAATGGCTCAAATATCACACTACTAGATTCATTAGAACTCAAGCAAACCAGCAAGTAAAGGACCTGGCTTGTGGGAAATTTATTTTGTAGAGTTAATCGCAGCAGTCACCTGACCGAGAAAGACTTCGAAATTCGTCAATTTTTTTTGAAAATGTTAATTGTAATTAACAAGGAAAATTAGTGAGAACAAACAGATTAAATGGTTAGAATACACTTCAATTGGGTTAATTGTTTTCCCAATAAGAGATCTATCAAAAGTTAAGCTTTTTTTAGATTTATAGAACTGTGATTCGTAATAGTATACCTAGTCAAAAAGAGGAAGAAAAAGAAATAAAGAAAGAGAAGAAAGAAGCAACCAACAAATATGTCTAAGGATAAGCAAACAAATGATGAAATATGGAAAACCGGGGATTTGGTCCTTTGTAAAGTAGGATCCTTCCCGCCATGGCCCGCAGTAGTTTTCCCACAAAGATTTCTTAGAAATGATGTTTATAAGAAGAAAAGATCTGGTAGAATTGCTGTTTGTTTCTTTAATGATCCAACATATTATTGGGAACAACCGCATCGATTAAATCCATTAACTTCACAAATAATTAAAGATAAACTAAGTGGTAACCATAATGGTATGAGTGATGCTCTTGTCATTGCTTATGAAGAGGCCAAAAAATATTACGATTTAGAAACTTTTATTAAAAACAGATTTATTCAAGAGAATAGAGTAGATGATTTTAATTATGAAATTGCCATTAATGGTGCTATTTCAGATGGCGAAGATCCATTACTGATTAAAGAACAAGTTGTCAAACAACAAACAAAAGCAAATACTAAGACTAAGACTAATGGGAAATCAAAAATAAATTCAAAACCCCTTAAACAAGAGGATGAAAAGATTAAATTAGATGAAGAACCGTCAGAGTTTAAAATTAAACATAAAATAAGTAAAGGTCATTCGAAATTGGATAGATCAAGACAAATTGAAATTGCACTATTATTTAGACGTAGAATTCAAGCAAATTTAATTCAAAGAAATGAGCCACCTACTGCAAGTGGGATAGAGGAATGTCATAAATTATTGAGTAAGATATATGAAAATTTGGATACAGATCCACCTTTTTTTGATTTGAATACTTTGCGAAAGAGTAAATTACATAAATTGTTGAAAGTAATTGTTAATGATTATAATTTAGAACAATTTCATCAAATTTGTAAAGATATTTTATCACATTGGACTACAATGATTTTACAATTAAAGAAAGAGAAAGAAAAGGCTAAAGAAAATGGTGAAGTTATACCAAAGACTGCCGTGTGATAAATGCTTTTCACCCCCCTGTCCCCCCAATTCCTCCTTTATTAGTTTAATATTCCATTCTTGTCCTCAATTCTTCCTCCACATTGGCATATGTCTGTTCTATTTTATTTATATATTAATATATTTGACTAGATCTATCTAACGAAACACCCCGTTGTAAAAATATTTAAAAGTTAATAGAACCTCTTTTGCATCATACCACTAATATCCTCTTTTTTTCACTTTTATAGGTTATTCCTTTAATTAGGTGCATAGAGAAATTGAAATTGAAATTTGCAAATCTGAAATATTTCATCTGATAAGAAGGAACGCATCTGACTAAGAAAACACAAAACAATAAGTCAAGGAAATCAACATATCAACAAATAGAAGAACAAAACATGCCATCAAGTATAGACAATTACCCCCCAAATTTAGTAGAATTGATTAAAACATCAAAATTTGTACATTTAGCCACATGTTCAAATGATTTGACACCATCTTTAGCATTAATGAATTATCTATACATACCGAAAGATTTATCATATTTTCATGATACTGATTATATAATATTTGCCACTGAAGAAGATACAGTGAAATATGATAACATTTTAAGTAATCCAAATATCTCATTGTTATTTCATGATTGGATATCTGTAAACAGTTCCATGCTTAACAAACAAATTTTAACTAATGGCAATAGCCTAAATGATAATCAAGCGAATTTGGATCATATAGTTAACAGATATCCAATAGATGATATCCATGATCAAATGAGTGCTACTATAAAGGGGAAAGCTGAAATTGTAAGTCCCTTAACTAAAGAATCAAATTATTATAAGAAATTATTGTTAAAGGGGAATCCCGAGGCAGAAGTATTTATACTAGGTAATACCACTGCTGTTATAAAGGTTAAAATGTTATCCTGTAAAGTGGTAGACATTAATAACAACATTACGATGTTTTAATAATAGAAGCATAGTTGGCATATTGATGGGGGGAGTGTTAATATTACAAAAATATATACTTAAATATAGATATAGAACATCAGTGTATATTGTTAAATGCATTTATAGTCATAGGGAAAAGGAAAGAATACATTATCTAGAGTATTGAGAATAATCAATCTGAACTGGAGAGAATGATCTACTTTGTTCCTCAATGGGATCATCCTCCAAATCATTAGGATGAGTCAAACCATGGCTGGGATTCTCTTTAGCATATGTATTATCAATCGTGTTGGAATCTGCACTCAAAAAGTTTAACAGCTCATCTCTTTTCAGTAAGTTATTATTATCTCTTATAAATTTTAATTCTTTCTTTAAAATTCTAAGTTCCGACTCTCTTTGTAATATTTCCTTTCTTAATCTCTTATTTTGTCTTTCTAACAATACAATTTTATCATTGTTTAATTGAATATTATTAGAATTACTTGTTGTTGGTACAAGACCATTGGTCACATCGTGTGAAGATCTTTTCAAAACTTCTAACTGTCTCCTGTCATAATCTCTTTCCGCTAATTTCTTTTTAAAAGATCTACTTTGTCTTATTCTTTCTCGTATTATTTTATTTCTATTCAAATGATTATTACCATGACGTGGACTATTTGATAATAAACTAAAATCTTCACAGGCTACTCTCATATTAGTAATATTTTCAGTATCATTCGAAAAAATCAATTTCAAACTTTGAACAAACTTGTTCCATAATGGATCTCTGTGTTTATTATTACTATTTCCACTCATTGAAGTTTGTGCAGTCTTTCTCTTTGGTACGGAATTATTCCTATATTTATTGATATTTTTTCTCTTGATTTGATTCCTTCTCACTGAATTAGATCTGCCTGCTCGATATTTAATATCATTTAAATCACCATATGCTTTTTTCCTCTTATCTGTAGAGGCAATATCATCTGATTGGAATAAGTTTGTGAACCAATTGTATGCACTTTCACCAACCATTCTGTTGAAGTAGAACCAAAAATTTAAGATAAAACTGGTGTCTAAAGTTCTCTTATTCAGTGACTAAAATAATTTAAACTTTAATCCCCAAAATGAGACCTTATCTACCTTTTAGTAACTATGGGATCGATGAGGTTCTTCATTTAATACTTATATTGGCATTAAAAAGAAAATTGCGTATTAATTTGAACTCTAAAATGGTTACAAAAAATAATGAAGGATGCGAGGTTCGAACTCGCGCGGACACCGTCCAACAGATCTTAAGTCTGCCGCCTTAGACCACTCGGCCAACCCTCCATTTGTTTCTTATTTTCTTGTTGTAAGAGATGACTAACTTAAAGGTTAAAAGTAACCAAGTGATCAAATTGTTATTAAACCAGTAAGCGATTAAAAATGGCCGACCTTGAAAAGCATAAATACTGACGAGCCATAAAGACATGCCATATTAACTCTCAAGTTAGGTAACCTTTAGAGACCTTACTATGGTAGCTTGAAAGGCAAAGTGAAAGAAATTGGAAACTATTAGCTCGATAAAATATTCAAATGTAGAATTAAAAAGGAGTTGATTCTACCAAATAATTTATATATAAAGAACAGATTATTGTAAATGCTCTTAGTTAATTAAACATTGATTTTATATATATTTCTATTTATTATATATAAAAAAGAAGGAAGCAACTCCTAGGTTATAAGTTAAAGAATATCAATTTAATGGCAAATGCTTTTTATATCTATCCGCCATAAAAGTTTAAGAAAAAAAATACACCTTGCAGGAAAATGGAACAATGATTAAAACCCTTCTATGTAAGTAAGATTCAGTTCTCGTATATGAATCTAACTGTTGCGGCCCTCACTAGAAAAAAAGAATTCCACAGGCAAGATTACTCAACAAATATTTGATTTCTAACTTGAGTTGTATGCAAATACTGTGAGTATACCTTAGGCGGTTAATTTTTACTCATTAGAATTAATTAGAAAGATATTGATTTATCAAATTTTAATACCAACACACCAATAAGAGTGAACGAGGATTCAAAATGGGACAAAAACTTTATTCTTTGTAATCAGTTAATCTATACCTTTAGGTGATCCAAGGTATTATTGCTTGTTTTATTTGTTATTGTTAGCCACATTATCTCCCCTAATTTTTTGTTTTTTTTTATCCTTTTTTGGATCAAAAAATGAAATGTATAAAAGGTGGAGATATTTCTCTGATCTTGTAAAACTTTTCCTTCCTTTCTTCCCACTTTATTCAACTTGGAAAACTGGTTTATTTGATTGTTCTTTTGGGAGAAAGCTCTCATCTCTGGAAGGAAAACAATGTATCAGGCAGCTTTTGCTATCAATTATCGGAATATATAGAAGCTTCAATGTTTAGTATTACATAACATTAATATTTACACTTCACATATTATATCCACTCACTATACTAATGATGACTCTATTGTCAATGGTTTAAGTTTTAACTTTTGAATATCCTTTCCATAAAATTGGAATACTTACTCAGCTATTTATTGACTAATGTTTTGCTTAGGGCGGCCGGCGGGTATATGTGTGACAGTTATGTTGTGGCTGTTACCAAGTTTTTATTCTAGATGTCATTAAATCAAAGCAACACTTCACATACTAATTTGGCTTTGGAAACAGAGGTGGGGGTGAATATGTGTTTTGGCCAAATCATTTTATTGTGATTACACTTATTATTCACCCTTTTTTTTCTTAAACTTTTACCTTAGTATGTATTTGTTGCAGTCAAACGGCAATTTGGCTTTCATTGGTAAACCTCACAACTGGTATCTGGATTAAAGGCTAAAATAAAAAATAAAAAAAAAATTAAAAAGTTATATAATTGATACCCATTTATTTATAAACTGTATATTATCAAATTTAAATAAATCTTACTTTTTTTTTAAAAATCATTCGATAGCTATATAACTTGGTTATATATCATATTCAGCATCCAATATAATTGATTGCTATGAGTTTTAATTATTAGCGTACTTTATATGATGTTTAAAATTACTAGCTAATTACACAAATGAGCCGAATTATAATGATCCAGCATTTTTCATCACCTGCTGTAAAGCCTGACCATGTAATGCGTTATTGGCTGATATGTGTTGGGCAATTTTTTTACTTCTACCTGTACCTTCAGCTAAGACGGTTCCAACTCCCATAATACTACAGACAGAATGAAAACCACCAGATTCCAACATGTTAACATCGTAGCATGGGAACAAATTAACAGATCCTAAAGTTGTATATAAAGTAGCGGATGCATTCTTGTCATATGTGACATCACTTCTTGAACCGGTGTTATCAAGAGAAATATTACTCTTTAATACATTTGGTTGAGGGATATCAAAATGAAAATTATCTAATCTTTTATCGATATTATTTATATTACTAATATTTGTGCTTGGCACTCTTCCATTACCTCTAACTGGTTTAGGAGGAAGTGGTGGGACCTTAAATTCCTTGGGTAAAGAGGGTGTTGTTTCACCATTATCGACCAAAGCATGAATTGGAGCTGTTGCTGTTAAGTTGGTATTAAATGATTTAGCTTGCTTAGACTCTTCAAGTTCAGAAATAATGTCTGTAACCATTGGACGAAGAGCAGTAGCCATTTTTGACATAATTGCTTGAGCTAATGCATCCACGGAATCGGCCTCCTGTGATTCATGAAAACGCTTATGAACGCCAGTGGTGGATGGACTTCTAAAATTATTAAAAGATTGAGCAATATTATTGTTTAGCAAAGGAGAGGTATCATGTGATGGAGTATTGTCCTCAACAATTCGTTCAGTTACTTCATTATGGCGTTCTATGTGTACATCAGATTCCATAATTTCAGGTGAAGGATTGGCCTCAATTTGTGATCCAGAATTATATATTCCATTGATAGGAGAACGACTTATAGACACGGGGGTTTCGATATCTTGAATCTTGTGGCCTGGTAAAACACCTTCTCTAGTAGGGATCTCTTCAACCAAATATTTGGCAGCATCATTGGTTTCAAGCTTAAATAAAGAATACTTCTGAATTAACTCTGGATTCCCTAGAACCTCCATCGCAGCTCTTTGTTCAGCTTCTTTAACGTTGGGGCCTGTACCAACAGCTAACACTTTATCACCCAATATAACTTCTATTGTGAATGGTGAAGTAGTTGTCATTCTTGTATAAGAAAGTTTTGCACCAATTTTATTAAATTGTAACAACTCTGCTAACTCACCCTTAGCATTTTTATTTAATGGTTTCTTTAACATCTCAGAACCCAATTCGTTGAATTGTTCTTGAGATAAATCTTCTAACCAATCAGCAATTTCTTTAAATTCAACTGAAAATCTATCAATAACCAAGGCACCAATATAGGCCTCGACACAATCAGCATAGTATTTTGAGAACTTGTCTTTAAACTTCATAGAAAATCTTGGAATATTTTCTTTCAATCTTTCCTTAAAACCTAATCTGGTACATAACTTTTCCAAGTTATTATTATTAACAATTGCACTCTTCATTTTAGATAAAGCACCTTCATCAGCATAAGGATATTTTTCGTATATAATATAAGCCACCAACGCACCCAACCAACTATCGCCTAAGAATTCAAGTCTTTCATTGCTCATTAACGTCTTTTGGGTTTCGGTTAAGTTTACATTCATGTTAGGATAACTTCTATGAATAAAAGCTAATGTTTCTAAATTCTGATCAGAAACAACGGGATAGTGGATAAACTGGTGTACAGGTGAACTGTCCCCGTCAAAGGAATAGTTGTCAAAAACATTTTGGAAGTCAACTGTAGGTTTAATATCAGTTATATAAGATGCAATAAAAGTGGCCGGACTTTCAGCAATAGCATTTTCTAGCTTATTTGTACTATCTAAAAACTCTAAAATTTCTGCTTCCGTTAAGGAGTTGTCATATATCACTTTCAGCGCTTCATTCAACTGGTTACATGCTTGATGAACTTTAAAAAATTTTCTTATACTTAGAGAGTCTTTCTTTGTGTAAGGAGACGTATCCAGCTCTTGTAATGTTTGGTTATTCATCGCAGAAATAGATTGATAGTCCATCTTGAATTGTCTGGTGTTCTATGGTAACAAGTAACTCCAAGTACTTTGGCATCTATTTAAAATAGACTATTTTTATGCGTTTTCATCTAATTTAAATTTTTCAAAGTTTTGTCTTTACTCTAAAAAATGGAAGACAGCATTATGAAAGATTCAAATAAAGGATGGTATTATAGAATTTCAATTGTATAAACAGAACCTTTGATCGAATATATCGACAATGTTATAAAATGTTACTTATTGAAAAAGTCTTTTATTTAACTCTGACGAATCAGTTTGGGCCACCTTATGTGTTATGATTACACTTCAGTTTTTATCTTTTTTAGTGAAGGTGGCTTCCACATGGTCTTGTCAATATGATATGAAATGTGAGTTACTTTACCGTATATATCTGTAATTTAAGAACGTTTTTTTGTTAAAAAGGTTTGTTAGAAGTGAAACTAAAAAATTTATAACATCCTAGTTAAACAGAAACTAGGTTGAATGATGTAAGAATGTCTATATTTTCTCTCAAGAAAACAGTAATCAACAAACTTCGTATTCTTATTGGAAAACTCAAAGATCAATATTTCCAACACTGTAAATGAAGGTATATTGAACTGCCAAACCTATCTAATATCTTTGAACCTCGTTTAAAGTATTTTTTTGAATAAGTTATTTGAAAAGTATTAAAACCAGTTTTAAGACCCAAACTAGCTTTAATATTTTTTAATAACCAGGATGGTTCTTGAGAGGTTGTTAATTCTTTTGGAAAATAATTAATTGAACTTAACCACTATTAATAATATCTCTGATAATAAGCTTACATGGCAAAAAAAGTAAAGAAAGCTCCTTATTTACCAGTAAACATTTCAAATGTAAAATCAGGTTTTTGGTATTTGTAGTTATTATGGTACTGTACCTAGTGTTAATAGTTTTCAAGCTTTTCAGTTAACAGATGCTTTGATTTTTTTTAATTTTTTTTAATTTTTTTAAATTTTTTAAGAATTTTTATAAATATTACAGTTTCATAAAGCATAAGAAATATAAAAAGTAAATTGCCAAAATAAACAAGCTGTAAAATTAGATGCAAACACACTTATTGGTTTCTGAGTTGTGATGTTAAAAAATATAAAAATACAATATACTGATTACACTTACCTATAAGTATTAAGAAACTCTTTAAAATAAAAAAATTGATAACTTTAAGAAAATTAATTTCAAGGCTGTTTTAATTCAGTGAAAGAGAAGATTTTAAAAGAAACTGATTTTAACTAATCTGTAGTACCATCAGGTCTATAAAGCATGAATTATTTTTGAATGTATAGTTTTTGCTGAGGTCTAAACAAAATGGATTTAACCTGTTCTCAGTAGTAATATTTTATAACCTCTTTCATTTAATTTCACAACCTTTCATGTATGCTTCTCCGTTTGGAAATGTTACTCTTGGGAAAGATTAGTATTGGTATTAATATTGTTGAACATAGTTCGTAATGTAATAAGTTGTATATTTAGTTTGTAACTAAATTGGAGATATAACAGTTGTGAGAGTAACAGGGTTGATAAAACTAACAGTATGTTATTGTAAATATATATGTTATATCACTATGTTGGGTGATATATATATATAAGTCCTCCCTTATTTAACAAAAGATAATTGGGTAAAGTAAGAAAAATATGTACAAACTATGATATTAATATCAATATTTTCATTCTCATTTTAAAATGGATTTGAGCCTAAATCCATCCTCTCCTATATGTTTTATTCTTGCAACCAAGTTGGACATTCATAAGGACATTACTGCATAAATTAGGGGAGTAATAATTGCGTGGTTGTTTGCTACTTTTGTAACATGATAAAGACTAACTTAACAGTTATAGGCAATTATAGCATATTGGACATTTTGTACCTTGTTTAGGGTATTGACCCTTGTATTATGTTATATTCCAACAGTTACCAGACTGTCTATGTCAACCAGACCGAATATATAGCTTAGTGTTCATTCTATTCAAGGAACTTAATTAAAGCTCTTTTACTGTTGTACTAATTTCTTTAATCTCTTAACTGAGAGGTGTTTGTTAAAGTTCAAAGTTCAAAGTGTAAGAGAGATGGAATGCTTCCCCAAAATATAAATCAAGAATTGTTTACCTTATTCCAATTTAAGGTTAAGAATAATTGGAAAAATAAATCAAGAAGACATGAAAAGATTGTTAAATATGCTTTATTCAAAAATAAAATAACCATGTAAGTTAAATGCACTGGATTATGTAATTTACCTGCAATCTTTTCTCCCTTAGCAGCTATTAATATTCTTTGAAAATACCCAATATTCCATTTAGTTAGTTAAAACACGGTAATTCGTTTTGTTGGAACAATGGGTGATAATGTTTAAGATGTATTTTCGGTGTTTAGCTTTTTCATTCTTGTACAGTTTCTTGCTACTTGGATTAAGAAGTTAAAAAACAAAAAGAAAATAAACCACATCTCTGTAATTGCAGAATAGAATAGTAGTGGGGGGTAAATTTCCTTTTTTTCACCTTTTTGAAATTTAAGTTTTATTAATGGGTTCAATTAAATAAGAGGTTCGTGCCATTTACAACCCAAACAAATCCTTATTCAAGCTTAATTCTTTCTTTTTATTTTCGTTTACCATTGAAAACATTATAACGGATTTTATAAACATATATAATAAATATGTCCCAGATGCATATTGCTTTGTAACCAACATTTCTTGATTACATGATTATACAAATGTAACTAAAAAAAATATAACGGTCTAAACTAACCTTGATAATTTTTTAGCAAGAAGGGAAGATAATCATACTTCGTTATGCCCAGTAAAATGACGGAATTATAATAATGGTGCAGTACATCAAAACTTTCTCATTTGTAAATTATCCATGTATTGCTCCCGTTGTCTCTCTTTACCAAGTATTGTCTTTTTCTTAAGGGATGAGAAAATATTTTTTGGTTGATTAGAGAAAACAAGCAAGAGAAGAAAGAAATTAAGATGCGCGGGACTGTCGCGTGCATTATATCAAGAATTTATTATTTGGTGATGTAACGTGCTATTGTAATAATTTTGCATGAGAGGGGGAACAAAAAGAAAGAAAAACCAACAGCCAATAACTAATTTCGATTAGATCATCAAAAAAACTGACGGCACAAAAGAAAATGTGATCGTGTAAAATTGATTTTGTTCTCAGGAACCCCCCACTTACGCTACAGAAGAATAGTTGTTATTCAATAGGAATATTCTGTGATGATTAGGTAAGCTTCCCGAAGAAGTAACCCGAAAAACACGCACATGTAAAAGAGTGATTTTTTTTTCTTCCAATTAATTCATGTACGTTTGGCAAATATCTATTGTATCAAATCAATTTTAAGTTGCCTGAAAACCTACACGCTATTGTTTCTAGATACCTGAATAAAAAATTTATAATATCTCACATTTGCAGGAAAAAACGATAGTTTTAAGTACCTTCTAGAACATAAAACCGCTGATTTTTTCAATTTTTTATTGTCTTATTGTGGCTTACGTATATGCTATCGGGATTAATTAATGTATGCCCGTTCTAGGACCAACTCTTTTGAAATCAAGTTTCCTAATTAGTGAAAAAACCTCAACAAAGGCCAATTATCGCTGAGTAAAAAGTTCCATTTAATGAAAGATTTGCCCCTCAAGAATAATATAATAAGAAGAATGTAATATATTAGATTATTACATTCTTCTTAAGGGGCAAAACAAGTTTCCATCTGCTAGTAGTCCTTATTACTTATTGTTTTTTTTTCCCGATAGACTGTCGGAACCGGATTTGTATATTAAAAAATAGAAATCTCATCGATGAAAAAAGTGATCCCTTGCCAAATAATATCCAAACGAAGCCGGTAAGGGCTCTGTTTCTTTGTGATTTGTTTAAGTGTTTTCTTTTATTTATTTTATGTTTCTGGTCCCCCGCTTCCATCTGCTTAATAGTTGTACTTCTTAATTTTGTTTTAAACTTTCATTCTTTTTCAAATATCCGATTGTTTTTTTCAGCACCAAAAAAAAACAACAACAAAATTTCTTCGAAAGATAAGAGTTTTTAGTTTGTTCTTTTGGCTTTTCTCTCGACTACTTCCCAAACGGAACATATAACCGAACTAACTATTTACCCACAAAACAATACATGCTTTAAAGTTAACAATGAGTGGAAATTTAATTACATGAGAAAAAGTGCAGTAGATTTAGCCTAATAATATCATCCTGAATAATATGTGCTTTAGCAGAATGCTAAACTGCATCGTTTCATCACTACTCTTCAGCAGAATATCTTCCTCCTGTTATTGTTTTAACTTTCTATGGTATAAACTTTTATTAAATTATGCCATTTCTCATTGTTTATAGAACTTAACTTGGTTATATTACATAAATTGTCATTGTTATTTTCTATATCCCCACGTCTTCGAATTGCTTCAAAACTATAGAATTTTATTGACATAATTTACAAAGACGATGCATGGTTTTATCGCTATCTTTTTATATATATAGCCTAACCACTCTGTGGTTTCTATTTCAAATCAATTCCCTTGTCATAACCTCTTCAATTTTCACTATTATTAAGATATTTCACCAACTCCATATCAAAACGTTGTTTACATATAACATCGACTACTACTTTCAGTAATTCAACCGTTTGGTATTTTTATCTTTGATTCTCTAAACTACCTATCTTTATAAAACAGACCAGGAAACAAATAAAAAAATAATATTTTTTTGCAAAAAAATTAATCAGATAAACTTATGCTTTCAATAGTATATCTTTTCTATTTATTAACTGCAGTTATTTCAGTCACTTCTGCAAAGTCTACCATTACAAAAAAATCTTCATCTGAATATGAAATTTGTAATGTAGAAAACGGGTGCCCCAACCTAGACTTTACTTGGAGCAACCGTAACC
>PPON03000048.1:0-78415 GCA_003708525.3 Monosporozyma unispora | reverse complement strand
CTCCAGCTTCAATGGTCCATCTGTTATTTTAGCATACTTGCCATACCACTCTGAACGTGACACCCCAATCCAAGTGTTGAAGGAGACCAAGAACGCCATCGAATCTGGTTACTGGCCCTTGTACAGATACGATCCAAGAAAAGAAGACGACTCCGGCGAAGAGTTGGCCTTCACGCTAGACTCGTCTGTCATCAGAAAGGAGTTGCAGGACTTCCTAGACCGTGAAAACAAGCTAACCTTACTAACCAGGCAATCTGCTGAATTAGCACGTAACATCGAGTTGTCCGCTACTGACGTGATCACGAGAAAGCAGGAAAAGAGAGCGAAGGCTGCCTACGATGAGCTGTTGGAAGGTCTTTCTGGTCCTCCATTACACATCTACTATGCTTCTGACGGTGGTAATGGTTCTGCCCTAGCCACTCGTTTAGCCAAGCGTGCTGCATCTGTTGGTTTGAAGGCCACCGTTCTGTCCATGGACGACATTATCCTGGAAGACCTGGCCGGGGAGGAGAACGTTGTGTTCTTCACCTCCACTGCGGGTCAAGGTGAGTTCCCACAGGACGGTAAGACCTTCTGGGAAGAGTTGAAGGGGTCCACTGATTTGGACTTGGCGTCGCTGAACTTTGCTGTCTTTGGTCTAGGTGACTCCCAATACTGGCCCAGAAAGGAGGATGCCCGTTACTTCAACAAGCCAGCCAAGGATCTTTTTGGCAGATTAGAACTATTGACTGCCAAGCCACTGGCTCCATTAGGTCTAGGTGATGATCAGGATGCTGATGGTTTCCAGACTGCTTATTCTGAATGGGAACCTAAATTATGGGAATCCTTAGGTGTTTCTGCCGATGATATGGTGGAAGAAAAACCATACACTAATGAAGATATGAAGATTAACTCTAATTTCTTAAGAGGTACCATTTATGAAGGTCTTCATGATGAATCCACTTTGAATATTCACCCATATGATGCCCAACTAACTAAGTTCCATGGTTGTTATATTCAAGATGATCGTGATGTGAGAGAAATCCGTAAACTTCAAGGTATTGAACCATTATACTCATTTATGTGTAGAGTTAGATTACCAGGTGGTATTGCCACTCCAGACCAATGGTTGATTATGGATCAATTAGCTGATGAAACTGGTAATGGTACTATGAAGGTTACCACTAGAGCTACTTTTCAATTACATGGTATTTTCAAGAAGGATATTAAACATGCCATCAGAGCCATGAATTCTAAATTATTAGATTCCTTAGCTGCCTGTGGTGACGTTAACAGAAATGTTATGGTCAGTGCTTTACCAGCTAATGCTAAGATTCATAAACAAATTTCTAAGATGGGTTATGATATCTCTGAATATTTCTTACCAAACACCACTGCTTACTATGATTTATGGTTGCAAGGTCCAGATAAAAGGGATGAAGATCCAAACTGGGAAAAACTTTTCCAAACCAGAGATGGTGGTCCAAATATCAAGAAAACCAAGTTATCTGACAATTCTTTAGTCGACATTGAACCATTATACAGTCCAGTCTACTTACCAAGAAAGTTCAAGGTTAACATTACTGTCCCACCATACAACGATGTTGATGTTTGGTCATCTGATATTGGTATGATTGCTATTGTTGATCCAGCCACTGACATTGTGTTAGGTTATAACATGTATGCTGGTGGTGGTATGGGTACTACTCATAATAACAAGAAGACTTATCCAAGACGTGGTTCTTTATTAGGTTTTGTTGAACCAGAAGATGTTATTGAAGCAATTAAGGCTGTCTTCATTGTTCAAAGAGACAACGGTTCCCGTACTGATCGTAAACATGCTCGTTTAAAGTATACCATTGATGACATGGGTGTTGATGTTTTCAATGCCAAGGTTGAAGAATTATTCGGTAAGAAATTTGGTCCAGAAAGACCATTTGAAATTCAATCTAACTGTGATTACTTTGGTTGGGTTAAGGATGAAAATGGATTAAACCATTTCACCGCTTTTGTTGAAAACGGTAGATTAGTTGACACTCCAGATAAACCACAAAAGACTGGTTTTAAGAAGGTTGCTGAATATATGAAAGAACATGGTTCTGGTGATTTTAGATTAACCGGTAACCAACATGTCTTGATTTCTAGCGTCACTGATGAACATTTAGACAACATTAAGGCGATAATGCACAAGTATGTTATTGACAATACCGACTTATCTGGTATTAGACAAACTTCTACTTCTTGTGTCGGTTTACCAACTTGTGGTTTAGCCATGGCTGAATCAGAGCGTTACTTGCCTGTCTTAATTACTCAATTAGAAGATATCTTAGAAGAATTCGGTTTACGTCACGATTCTGTTGTTACTAGAATGACTGGTTGTCCAAATGGTTGTGCTAGACCATGGTTAGCTGAATTAGCTTTTATTGGTAAGGCTCCAAATACTTACAATATCATGTTAGGCGGTGGTTTCTACGGTGAAAGATTGAACAAGTTATATAAAGCTTCTGTTAAAGATGATGATATTATCGACATCATTAAACCATTATTCAAGAGATGGGCGTTAGAAAGAAATGAAGGTGAACACTTTGGTGATTTTGTTGTCAGAGTGGGTATTATTAAGCCAACTTTAGAAGGTAAGTACTTCCATGATGATGTTTCTGAAGAAGCTTTCTAGCTCTTTAATGTCTGAACTTTATTTATTTATTTTATTTATTATGCTCTCTTTTATTTATTCAAATCTTATATATATATATATAATTTAAAATTACTATTTCCTAATAATTAGGTTCATTTATGGGATACAGTTGTCTTTAAATTTGAAACTTGTTCAAAGCATCGTTTTCTAAAATAATAAATCTTAAAAGTGAAATTTGAGATTACTTTAATTGTCATTATATACTTCTACCACAAGTAAAAAGGCAAAGAACCAGTTTATAATGGAGATATTACCTCAATTAGAGAAATGGGTTGCTAACTGTAACAGCAGTAGAATTGCTTTTGAATTAGCAAGAAAACAGTTGAATGACACACTGGATAAGATTGAATCCATCGATGAATTAAATGAGATCAATGATAAAAGTTGGTTAATTCAATTACTGGAGAGTCTCACTTATTTCTTGTTCGACAAAGTTTCCCAACCAAATAATAAGAGGCTTATAAGTAATGCTAGTAAAATATGGGGTATTATAGAAGACAATCACCACGAACACAGTTTGTCTATTAATATTTTAATTGAAGATTTGAGACCACACCTACTGCGAAACAAGAATGAGAAAGTGATTAAACAATCAAATAAAAATGTTGGCTTGAATCCTAAACTAGGGTTATCTTTGAAAGAAGATAATATACGGGATGAATGGTATAAAAACAATGAATTTAAATATATAGGTACTTTTCACTTCATTTTAACAAAACTTCAACATCATGACCTATCTGGTAATCTTTGGTGGATTATTCCAGGCATCTTAAATTTGATGGATGATACCAATCACTTTGAAGATGTGAAGATTCCCTCAATTGAATTATTTTATCAATTACTAGAATGCTTCACCAAAGATACTTCTGAATCTGCGAATAAATGGATCTCTATTCAAGATTCTGGTCTTTATGATTTATTTGAACCCCCTTTGAAGAATATGTTGTATTTCACTCCACCTAGTTTCCCACAAGAACAGACATTAGCAATTTGGTCCTCTGTTTATCCTGTTTTAATTAAATTATGTGAATTACAATATAATTACCCACCAGCAGATCCGCACCAATACAATGGAATGTTAATTAACTTAGCTAATGAAGTGATATTGCAACATAGTATACCAAGGTGTGCATTCAAACATGAAATTTTGTTATTATTTGGACTTAATGAGTTAATAGATATCTTAAAAATCGTGGGTGAGCCCAGTATCCTTATATTTCAAAGGATAGTATATGTAGTTGGTGAAACTCTTGTAAGCGATCCATTTTTCACATTATTTGATTCTGTGATAGATGTCATTATCAAATTGATCCATACTTTGATTAAAATATGTCCTCAAGAGAGAATCATAGCTCATAGATTTGATTTAATCGGACTTATTGTCCTTATAACGATCAAATGTGATAAAGAAGGGAAATTAGCAGAAAACACAAGACTAAACTCATTACAGCAGTTGATATATGAATTGAATAATATTGGTGTTGATACAAGTGCCATACAGGAACAGTTAATCAAAGAGGATTCTTATAAAGATATTATCATTAAACTATTTACATATAAAGAATTATAGAATGTTTTGTATTTGGATATATATTCACAATCATACAAGATGCATCATTTCAATTATTGACTTGCACTATTTTGTAACCCATTAATAACTCTAATGTTAACATCTAAGAATCTGTTTACACAATTAGCAAGACATTGTTCTTCGTTTGAGGTTAAGTCATTAGCCTCAACGTTATTAACACATTTCTGGAAACAAGTCTTCGTGAACTTGTGTACAGCCATTTGAATCTTTTGTTTTGAGTTCTCCCCCTCTATAAAATCCAGCATATCCTTCTTAGATTTGTCGTCTAATTTGGAGATTTCACTAGCAGAAATTGAGGACATCTTTTTGTGTGGTGATAAGGGTAGTTCTAAATAAGCAGGTGTAGTTCTGTATCTGTATCATTACAGAAGTGTCCTTTGAAGTAACCTCTTTAAACTTAAAATATTTCAAAATTGAACTTCAATTAAAAATGTAAACATAATAAGAAAGATGACTAGTGCAAGAGGATAGAAGTAACCAAGAACAAGACTCTAACACGTTGTAATGGATCAAAGAAAGACGGAAGAATGGCTAGAATCATATTCTAGATCTTTGGCAAGACAAATTGAAACTAAAGAGGATTTTTTAAGACAGGCCACAGAGACGATCAAAATGCTAAGAGACCAAAAGGCTAAGGATCCCAGATTTAAAGAGATTAAACCATTGAATGATAAAGTGTGGAAATCGTTAATGAAAAGATCATTAATCTTTCCTGAAAGATCAGACCCCATTGGTTTAAGTTTGGCTAACACTTCCTTACATTCAAGAAAAATTTCAAGTGAAGGTTATTTAGAGTTTTTAGATAAGAGATACGAACTTCTTCAAGAGGCAAACACAAATCAAAAAGCCATTAACTACAATTTGACTAAGTTGATCACCAGTTTCAACAGTAATTCCACCTCAGCCACTGATATGTCTACCAATGAGGTGTTGAAGGAACAAAATGAAAAATGTTGGGCCAATTTACAAGATTGCGTACAAAATGAGTTGTTTGTTGCTCCTCTATCTGATGAAGACACCAAACTTGCAATGGATATATTCCATAAGATGATAGATCCTTTAGAAGATCCACTGACTGTGGCTTCTTTCCAAATTAGTGATATCACTAAACAGTTGTACAGAGTTCTTTTACGTGGAGATATGATTCAAGTCGGAGAATTGACAGATAATGGATCCAGTGACGATCGTATCGTGCGTTTAGAAAATTTCACTGCAGATATTTAGAGTTTGCCATGGTGTTGCTTCTTACATCCTTATCACCTCATCTGACATTCTTTATTTGTTGTTTATTTTTTTCAATGAATTTTTGAAAATAACTTTAAATTTGAAAAGAGTAAGTATATGTGTTTGCTTTCAATTGAAAGTCACAGAAAAGAACAACAAGCAAGAGTCCATTGCCCTATTACAGCAGTATCAGAGTGTATTAATAGAGGAACTATGTCTTCTAAGAAACTTTCTTTGGAAGAAAGGCTGTCCTTAGCTGCCAAGAAAGGTAAAAAAAAGTCCAAGGCTTCCAAAAATGTTAATTCCCCCAGTTCATCTAAATTGACTTCCCCAACCCCGGAGCTAGTTACTGACCAACCAAAGGATATTGAAGGAAAAGATAAAGACGTTAAAACTGCTGATAATGGCATAGTCATCGAAAAGGAACAGGAAGAAACCACAGATGAAAAAAAAAATGACACGTCAAACGGTGCCAAAGAAGATGGCTCAAAAACACAAGCCAATGTCTTACCTAACGAATTATCTTTATTCAAAACATGGTTACCGGAAGGATACTCTGAGCTAAGCACCAATGACCTTTTAGCTGCATTAAAACCACACATCGAAACAATCATGAAAAGAAGTAAAGTCCATAATGATTCTGGGTTAATGAAGTTAGTGAAGGAAAAAGGTCAAACCATTGAAGAAATAAATGCTAATCTAAGTGATTTAGAGACAGAAAATAACAAGTTTAGGAAAGAGGTTAAATCACTAACTCAAAAAATAAACAAATTGGAAAATGATAATAAATCCTTAAAAGTGGATTTGAAGGATAAAACTAACTCCATTAAAAGTCTAAAAAATGATTTGAAAGAAAAGAATTCAACCATTCAAGATTTAAATGAAAGTTCTGAAAATGCTTCTGTATTACAAGAGGAATTAAGAGAAAGAAACGATACTATTGAATCACTTAAAGATAACTTAAGTAAACTAGAACTAACCGTTAACACTCTAAACCAAGATATCAAAGAAGAACGTGAATTATTTACGAAAGAGAAAAACACCATTAAAGAAGCTACTAGAGATCAAGTTACGACTCTAGAAAGTAAATTAGAACAGTTAAGAATTGAATTGGAAAATGCAACTAATGCCAACAAAGATATTAATAGCAATACCACCGTGAGCAACATCTCTCATAATAGCTCAACATCTTCTTTCAAGGACTCAGTATCTTGGGAAAAGCAATATAATGTATTACAAGAACAATTCAATTCAAGTAAAGCCAATTGGAATAGTATTGAATTTACGTTAAACTCAAGATTAACTGATATTCAAGGTAAATTCGAATTTTCTGATGCTGAAGTGACAAAGCTAAAAACACAATGTGAAGAATATTCCATGATAATACAGAAGCTTGAAACTGAATTGACCACCAGAGAAAAAACTATTAGTGACGATAAATCCAGGATTCACACCTTATCTAGCGAACAGAACAAACTTCAAAACTTTTTACAAGAAGTCAAGGATGATTATAATTTGTTACAAAAGAAATATACTATTCAAAAGCAACAATTGGCTAACAATATTTCTACAGTAAAAACACCAAAAAAGGATGAAGATGCTAGATCAATATCACCTCTCCATGAAACACATGTGACAAGAGGTAATTCCGATGAATTAGATGACACCAATGGCATTTCTGGTGGTGATAATCAAGATCATAATGAAATTATACGAACTTTTGAAAATGAATGGTCATTAAACTTGCCAAAAGGCACAGATTCTTCTCATGAACCAGGCCAAAGAAATTTAAGTGTTCACGAAGATGTTGAAGCGATGTCTAATGATATGAACATACCTTTCAGTTCTAGAGACAATTCTATATTGAATAGTGGTAATAATCTGGATGATATTCCTGAAACTTCATCTAATATAGACTCATTCTTTTTGAATAAGAGAAACAGTTCCACATCAATGTTAAATTTGGGTCGTAAAACAAGTACCTCTCAGTTATTAAACAGAATTCCATCCACATCCGATGCAAGTGGTATGTTGATGTCTCCAACTGAAAATTTTGGTATGAATAATGAAAATACTATTACAAGTAATAACAATAACCAAGTTAGTGCCCAATTAGTTAGTAGACTTGGTGCAGAAGTGAGAAGAATGGAAGGTGAATTATCATCATTACAGGCTGCATATGACAAATTGAAAGGTGAAAAGAATGCCACTAATGAAGAATTGTTGAGATTGATGGAGGAGAATGAGAAAGTTAAGAGTTTTCAAGATGCAAAGGATGACTTACAATCTAGAGTTGCTGATTTAGAGAAACAGTTAGAAACTGCCTTACAATTACTAGGGGAGAAAACTGAACATGCTGAAGAACTGGAAAATGACGTTGAGGATTTGAAAGAAATGATGCAACAACAAGTACAACAAATGATTCAAATGCAAGAGGGTATGAGATAGTCATATACGTAGGCAAGAAAAAACGAACAGAAGAAAAGTGGATTTGGACTGGAATAAAGGTAACGAATGATAGATAAATATTCCAAAACAAAACACAACTGATTTTGTACGTTACGTATTTGTTATACTTTCTATGTATATATAAATATGGATAATAAACCAATTATCTAATTTAATAACTGAACAGTTTTAATCATGACCTTGTAATTTAGCTAATCTGGTATGTTCATCGATATCTTCGGCATCCCATGGATATACTAACCATTCATCTGGAACAGTTTCAGCAGCTAAATAACGACCACTTTCCAACATTTCCCTTGGTAAATCAACCTTCTTTGGCTTGTCTTTGTTATGAATGACAAACACAGAGAAGATAGTTGGTTCGTCTAATCTGTTTAACATCTTTTGTTGGTGTTGGACTTCCTTTTCTAATTCAGTAACAGCATAATGTAAAGTGGTTCTTGTGTCATCAACTTCATCAACAATAAGGACTCTCTTACCAATTAAGGAGTCAAAATGTTCCTTTAAGGCACCAAAGTCTAACCATTGAGTTCTAACAACTTCTTTACCGATGGCTTCTTCACCACCACCAGTACTGCCCATACTTTCGTATAGAGATAAACCAATAGCTTGAATTGGGATATTCTTTTCACCCTTCACTTTCAAGAAGGATCTAATAATTCTGGCTGGGATCAAACCACCACCAGAGATACCAATGATGATATCTGGTCTTTCATTTCTGGCTAAGATTTCTTTAGCGGTCTTTTGACATAACTTATGAACGTTATTGTAAGAAATGTAATATTTTTCAACTTCTGACATGAGGTGGGTGTGAGGTTAAACAAAAATGGGTATACTCGTCCGTATGAGTTGGATGCCAATACCTTTTCCCACTGTGATCCAAACAAAATAACTAACTCATCTCAAATGCTTAAAAGTGTTTCTTAAAGATCATCGAACGATGGAATGAAATTTCTCTGGAGGCGAAAAATTTTTCAGAACGCGACCCCACAAAAAATTCCGAGATCTGCATTTGTGGGGATCTCATCGCTAGAAAGGGCAAGTGTTCCTTCAATACAGTTTTCTAATACAATTCTATACGTTTGTTGTTTTTATAGTTATTTATTTAGTTATTTAATATATGCTTTTGTGAATGCGTTTAATCTTGGGCATCGACAAACACGTCACTTTCACCGTTAACATAAGTGATATTTTCCTCTTCATCCTTACCTTCGACGTCGTATTGTGCCTCACCTTCTTCGATTAATTCATTTTCTGGGACCGTGGCATCCTTTTCGTCTTCAATAGATAAGTTGTTTAACTCTTCTCTTAAGTTGGCTTGTCTTATAAGCATTTCAAGTCTACCTTGGATACCCAGTAAGATTGGTAAGGATTCGCTAGAGGTCTTTAACGAATGTTTGAAGTGTTTTAATATCTTTTTGTTTTCCTTGTCGTTCTTGAAACTGTTTGGAACATTGCTCAATACTAATAACCATTTCAACCAAGTGTTTAAGATCGAAGTTTCTTGATAGATATGTTTTTGCAAATCGTTGATAATACATTTAAGTAAGAACGTGGAAATAGATTCAGTAGTAATATGATTGGTGATGAACCGAGTGATTCTTGAATCTGTCCATGTAGTAACCGAGGTGATATTCGCAAGAATATCAGCATCTGATCCACGGGATTCTATTAAAGAAATTAATTGTGCAACAACTTCATTTTGTTCTTGTTTGGAAGCCTTCTTCTTTTTCTTTTGGATCTTTTTTTCAGGAACAGCTTCAGCATCATTGAACTCTTCAATGTTATTTGCTATTTCTTCTTGTTGGTCTTGATTAACTTCAATTGGTTTTTTATCTTCTTCAGCACTCTTTTCATTGATGATAATTTCTTTATTAGAGACAATATTTTCTATACTGAATTTTTTGAAGTTTGGTTCATTAACATTTAACCATGCAATTAAGATATCATTACTGTTATCCACTTGAGTGAAATCAAGCACTTCGGAATCAGAAACTTTAATAGTACTTATAATCTCATTTTGATCCATATGTACAACATTTAATTCACCATCAGCAGATAAGGCAAAGATGTAATTATTGAATATTTTCAACTTTTCTACTTTTAATGACCATGATTTAACTAGTTCTTGTGTTTCAACATCACAGACATTCAATTTTTCAACATCAGCAATTGCAATATATTTACCACCACTAAATATTTGACCACAAATACCACCAAATAAATCGAATTGAGCTCTAGTGTGTGGTCTTCTCTTACTTGGATCAATGATGTAAATATGTTCTTCAGTGAATATAATAATTAAGATTTCATCTTTATCTAACTTGCAAACTTGGAAGTTGGAAATTTCATCATTTTTACCATCAATCAATGTGAACGTCTTAGTTGGTTTACTAACATTATAATCATGGATTTTAACCACTTTATTAGTATCTAAAGTCCAAATGCTACTGTCAACAGTATCCATCCCAATAATTTCTTGTCTGTTTTTAATTATATTCACAATATCTTTACCATTAGAAGAATATACAACAACTTGACCATTAGGGAATCCATTTATAAAAAAGTTTTCAGTAGTATTACTGTTTGTAGATTCCTCATTCTCATTCTCTTCATCTAATTTTCTCTTGGATTGCTTACCATTACCGAAACTTTTACACCAATTTAAGAATAACAAATCGGAAGCCATAAAGTCAGTGTTTTCATAATCTAAGTGACTAACAAACGAACTATTAATTTCATAACCAGTAGCAGGATCTAGTGGATATAAATCAATGACATTTCTTTTAGAAACGTTAGCTTGGAATGCAAATTTGGTTGCATCTTGAGCAAAACTAGCAATGGTATCTGTTCTTGGTTCAATATTCATCTTGTTCCTCGTGTTGAATTGTACTTTTCCTTGATCAAGACCCTTCAATACACTTCGTTATCCTCAAGTTAACCACTTAAAGTTCGCAATACTCAAATATATATTTGCGATGAGATGAGCTTTAATTTCAAATTTTGAAGCTTTCTTTCTGAGATTGAAAATTTTCCATAGACAAGAAACAACATCCAGACACCGCGTAGTAGAAGTTGATTGAATTCCAATAAGATACCATCTGTTATAAGCGACTTACTATCAGAACTTCAATGGTATCAATGGTATATTTATATTACAATAAGTTCTAATATATGGTTATGTATCTATACATCTCTTAGTTATAGAAAAGGAGGCCATTTAATTATGCATAGCGTTAACAAGACATTCTTGTTGTTCTGGAGTCAATTGACCCAATGCGACTTGATATCTAGTAACATCTGCTTGTTGTAGATGTGACAAAGAGGCCTTGACTAAAGTATAGACGTTAATGTCATCCAGAACAGATTTTGTCAATGGATCTTCCTCTAAATCATCAAAGGAGTCACCACCGTTGAAATCAAAAGTGTTGTTGAAACCAGAACCACCTTCTTTCTTTAGCTCTTCTAAGAATTTTTGTACAACAGCATCATCTTCATCTTCGGCAACCTCATCGTCACCTTCTTCATCCCATGCAGCATCATCAGCACCAGAATTGATAAAATCTGAGCCAAATGATGTATATTCTTTACGTTTCTCTTGTAATTCACGTTCAGCTTCAGGGTATTTACCAATCAATCCAACTAGGTCTGAGCCTAATTTAGGTAAGATGTTGGCAATAGATAAAGATGCAAATTCGGTTTCCGATAATTGAGTAATGATGTTCAATAAAGCCATGACAGATAACTTGATATCAAAAGTTCTTGTATAATGTGGAATGTAAAAAGTTAACCAAGCATCCAAGAATAATTCAATGGCATTATTTTGTTGTAAGAAAGTTAAAGTTAAAGCCGGAGCAGAGACGATACTGGCCAATATGACGTTGAAAGCGTTGACAGCAAAAACAATGTTGGTCTTTAAACCATCCTTTTCCGCTATGATGGATTGTAACGAGTCCTTCAAGAACTTTTCTCTAACCTCGTTTGGCAACTGTGTACCTAAAGCAATAGTCAGTTTTTGAGATAGTTCGAATAAAGTATGCAATTCATCTAATGAAGTATCTTCAGTTATGCTAAAATCAGCGTATATTTCAAAAAGAATCTTAGAGTAAAAATCGTTCTTTCTCAATTCATCACTACCGTAAGCTAAAATGTTATTAACCATCAACATAAAATCTTCTAAATAGTATGAAACCATACTATCTTCTTTACGGTTAGCTTCACCAACTAATTCTAAAACCTTCCATGTAATTGGGGTTACTTGTCTTAATAAGAAAGTAGAATTTTCCACAAATTCACTTAATTCACGGTAGAAATCTTCCATATCATTCTTTAAGATGAATTCAGCAGCTGGATAAAATGATTGCTCCAAGCTCTTTACAATTTCTAAAGAATTTTCAAATGACAACAAGATGGAAATAATAGTGGATAATATACCTAAAGCAGCCATTTCTTTATCAGATTCGTCTGGAATATCTTCATTGCTCATTAAAGTAGATGGGTCTATATTTGATGCTTCATTCAAGTCTATAGCCAACTTTAAGAATTGTTGGACTAAAGTGGTCATTAATTCGATACCAAATGGTTGTAACTGTTCAGAATATTGTTCAACAAAATCTTGCATGACGCCAGAGATGGAATCAGATTCAAATTCATTAGATAGTGATAACAATTTTTGCATAATTGGAACCACTGATCCACTTAAAGCTTGATTAAAGTGCGGTTCTGAAATAAAAGTTTGTAATGCTAACGATGCAGATAGATTGATTGGTAAATAAGAATCACTAGAATCATTCAAACAAGTCATAATACCTTGGAAAATGGTTTCAATAGTCTTTGGATCTTGGAAGGAAATGTCACCCAATTTGGAACAAATATCACAAACACGAGCTTTTAAAAAACCATAGTTAGAATTGAACAATGGGAAAATCAACGTGTTTAACATGTTTTCAACGTCATTACGATATGGTGATTTCTTACCTAACAACTTATCTAAGATATTTGAAAGCATTTTTAAAACAGATTCAACTTGAACAGCTTGCTCTAATTGCATACCAGAAGGAGCTGTTACATTAGATTGTAAGATTTGAACAATAAATTCCATAGTTGGCGGTAAAGTCAATGAAGGATGTCTTCCAATTGTTGTAATTAACACTGAAGCCGCAGCTAAATCTGGTGAATAATCATTATCCCATAATTCCAAATTTCTATGAATATATTCTTGTGGATCATTTTCGAAAGTTTCTAAAGTGTCTTCGGTTGGAGTTAATAATGGGAAAATGACATGTTTCAAGATAATATCATAATGTGGTTGAATTAACGGCCATGTTTTCTTTTGAGTTGTACAGGTTTCAATGAAATTCAAAATGTAATATAAAGACTCATCACTCAACCATAAAGCACCAGCACCCCATTGTTCAATTTGTTGGAAAATAGTTTGTAAGAATTGAGGTAAGAAGTGATCCACAAAAAGAATTCTAAATTCTTCATACTCATATCTACCAGATAATGATCTACAAGCATAACGTTGGAATAATTTGAATAAATTGGCATACGCCCATTTCTTACATCTAACCCAAGAGTATACACATCTAGCTTCCTTGTCTGTCTTGTTTAAAAATTCTTGTGAGAGCGGAACTTGGATTACTTTAACAAATAAGTTAGCCCACGGAACAAAGAATTCTTCTCTTTGTAAAGTAAACGGTAAATCATGAAATGTCACGAATTTGTAGATTTTAATAATTAGTTTCAGTAAATCACCAATTTTTGGGTTATTAAAATTTTCTTCATTAGCTAATAAGGAGCCATTAGCATATTGTAAAAGTGGTGGGAAGTACTCACCAATCAATAGTTCTAAGTCTTGTCTAGAATCATTTTCCTTCCATCTATACGTACGGAAAATTTCAGAAAGACATAATAATCCCACATAGGCTAAGTCTAAATCACCATTAGAGATTAATTCTAAAGATTTAGATAAAAGGTCATCCCATTTGTGCGTTGGATATTCACTGCTGACAATAGTAACTAAAGCTGGCTTTAAAATACGAATACAGTGAGGGGCCTGTTTCGAACAATTAATCATAGTTTGAATCAACATATCCTTCACAACAGGCTTTTCATCGTTATCTACTGCAAAATTCAACAATTCATTTTTGGATAAAAGAGTAGTCTCAGATGCATTCCACCCATAATTAATCTTGTTTTTGAAATATAGAGATGCAGATAATTTAATGCTATCTGAAGTCTCAGTCCCAGAAGCAATGATATCTAAACAAGCGCCAAGAAAACCTGGTGTCTTACTTGCCTCTTTCAATTGACTTTCTGAACTATGTCTAGTGTTTGGATCCTGGTCTAAAGTACCAGCAAAACATTGTAATAAGATATTAGTATCCATCTTAAAAATGTCTTACTCGATTCGAAAGTGTTAGTTCTATGCTTGGCGGTTGCTGTTAACAAAGTATACTAATACCATTGAGGTTAGAGAGATCTTGTCTGCAAAGCATCGAAAATTTTCAAATATTTCTTACTGAAAAATAAAATAATTAAGTGTCAACTTGAAAATTCATTGTGTTAACAAGTAATAAGAGAATGACTATTGAATAGATTACAAGGGCCCATTACAACTTCTAAAGGATGGTATTCAGAGATAAATAATGGAACAAATCAATAAGAATAACGATAATGGTGAAAATGCAACAGAAGATGAGTCTATAGTAATAGCAGAAAATCAACAATATGCCAAAAATACCTTGCTTAAATCTAATTATAAACGTATTGCAGGCATAAACAGAGTAACGGTAAGGAGAATGGATAATCAATTGGTTATTATTGAAGATCCTGAAGTTTATAAAGCCAGTAATGGTACATATATTGTCTTTGGTGACCCGCTAATTGATAATTTTGGCCAAAAATTGGTTATTGCTCAGCAACAAGCGAGACAATCGGCCCTTCTGCCCTCTTATGCAAATGGAGAAGAAGAAATGACATATGATGAACTAGATATTAAACTTATTATGGAACAGTCTGATTGTACTGAGAATGAGGCAATGCACGCTTATAGAATGAATCATGGTGATGTTGTAAGTTCCATATTTGAAGTTTGCCAAGGTAAAACTATGGGATAAAATGTATATTCCTGTATGTAAGTTATATAACTATTTTAAAATATCATATAATTTGCTTTAAAGACTCCAACCAGTAGTTAAATTTAATTCCTTCAATCTGTCTTGATTCATGACAGGGAATGGATGAGCCTCTGTGTTAAAGATGTCTTTTGTTAAATCTACATCATCTTGGAATAGTAAGTACAAATATTTCAAAGTTTCAGCAATCCAGAAACTTTCAACGTTATTCTTTTTATCAGTAGGGATATTAATCACATTATGTAAAGAAGTGTATGTAATCTTTTCTGGATCATCACAATTGATACAACTGTATTTCATAAAACTATCTAAAATTTCGGCACCCCATTGACGATATTGTGGATCCTTGGTTAAATGATATAAGAACATCAATGACTCTACGGTTTCAGGTCTTTGTAAATTATGAGCATCTAATGGTTTGATAGCGAAGTCACCAGATGGAGAAATCCACCAATCTGAACCAATGGTATGGAAATCAGTATATTCAGAAGAACCACGATCATTAAAGACTACAATCTCTGGAGCTAATCCTGTTGGAGTTTGAGCATACATTTGATAACATGTGTAAGTCAATTCTTGAGCAATCATAAAATCTTCTTCTTTTTTCTTATCCCACCAAGACATAGTTCTAGCATCAGTAATAGGTAAACCTTCAGTGGCACCCATGGCCATGAGACCACCCATGAAACAAACTAAATGATCCATCTTTGATGAATAAATATGATTCAAACCTGATGGTCTCTCAGCAATATAGAGAAGACCCTTAGGTGTGGAACTTTTCAAAAGATGTCTTTTCATCCCATCGATAGAATGGCGATATAACTTATAATATAATGGTTCACGAGTTAATAAATACTGTTTTAGTAAATATTCATAAAAAGAATCGCCTCTGGAACCAAATCTAATATTTTCACCAAAGAATTTACCTGTATCAGGGAAAGTATAAATTGGAATCAACGCATCATATGAATTTAAAAGATTATTATTTTTGTATAACGGTTCATAAACGGATTCAGCAAGTTTCCAATATTTATCATCACCAGTGATGACTGATAAATATTTAAATTCCATTTGTAAAGTTGTAAATTCTGCTGTAGAAGAAGCACCCATATCTACATGATTCTTCACTGCTTGGCCAGAATGCAAGTTAATACTTGAATAAGGGATCCCGGTTTCAGTTTGGTTAAAGGCAGGAACCATTCTTTCCGCTAAATCTATTGCTTTGTTTAAGAAAATAGAAGAGTCTAATGTGGAATTGCCTGATTCAATTAAATGATAAGAAGATAAAAGACCCCCCAACATTCTAATTGTAGTCTCAAAGATATTCACTTCAGCATCCACATCATAATCTAAGATATCTACACACCATTTTTCAATATCTTTCATTACCTTTTCGACATTGGATTTCACTGTAATATCATTAGTGAAAGAATTAACATACAATAAAGTATCTAAAGCATCCACGATGATCCAACCTAAAGGTTGACCAGAACTTGGCATATTACGTGAAGTTTGTGGATTTAAAGGATGATAAACATCTTTATCCCATCCATTCAATTTATAATCTTTCCATGAATTTAAGATAACTGTTTCAATTTGTTGACGACGAAATATTGGATCAATATTAACTCGAATTGGTTTAATGAAATTATTATAATAATAATATGCTAAACTTGATACAAACAATACCACTAGTGGTAATAATTTGGACATTCTTGTATTGTCTTTTGGGTTATTGAATTGCTGTTTCGGTTTGACATATTAAAAGATCCTTTAAAAATGAATCCTCGAGAAAGTGAAAAATTTATGAAAGTTTCAAGATTTAATATTCAATCTTAAAACGCGATGAGGTGTATCAAAAAAAAAGATAAAGTCACCAGATTATGGAAAGAAAGTGACAATGACATGTGAACAGCTGTTTAAACAATTAAGAGGAAGATGTCCAGTGAAACAATTGTCTTTAAATGATGAAATTTGCAATTATTCTGGCGAACTTTATGAAGAATTAACCAAGATAAAAGAATATAACCCATATTATGTAAAGACAGTATTGAAAACCATTATAGACAAATCAATTGATATTGAATGGATCTATGAAGAATATATGAAAGTGTTAAATGTTTCACCACCGACAGGAGGTAATTATGAAGATATCATAGAATATCCATTATCTAATGATGTTACCATTAAGATATGGGAAAAGCCTAAATTAATTAGTTGTCTAAGTACCACTGGATTTCGTACTTGGGAAGCAGCATTATATTTATGTATATATTTCTCTACGATGAAACTAGATGATAACACGACTTTTTTAGAATTAGGTGCTGGTACAGGTTTAGTATCAATGTTTTTATATAAACAATTACATGGGCAATGTAAGAATTATATTACAGATGGTGATACCAATTTATTAGAAGATTCATTATTAAAAAATTTAAGATTAAATGAAATTGCATCAAAACAGATTATAAGACAAAGATTAATTTGGAATGAGGATAAAAACATTCCATTAGATGTTAATATTTTAATTGGTGCAGACATTACATATGATTCTAGTTATTTCCCACAATTATGTCAATGTATTCATGATTTTTTGCATCATGATGAATCTAAATGTAAAGAGATGATAATATCATGCACAGTGAGAAGTGAAGAGACGTTAGCCGCTTTCCGTACCGAGATTTCTAAAGTTAATTTAACCATTGAATTAGTAAGTAATAATGATCCAGAGATCATTGCACATATGGAATCAATCTTATATAAAAAATTGATAGCTCCAATTCACGTATATAGAATTATTAGATAAGTACAAGAATAAAAAAGAATGTAGTCAACTTCTGACACTCAAATATCATTATCATAAACAAAACGTAAATATTCCATTCGAGTTCTTATAGATGACGTTAATCTCTCCCCATTTAAATTGCATATCACGAGTCTTGAAGTAGTATAAATAATGATGTTATAAATAAATTTATAACTTTCCAGGACCGTACTGTCTATTGCAAGGGAAACTTTTGGACAAAGTTAATACTTTTTTTGAGGAAGGGAACAAAGATTGTTTAAAGACATTACTTTTCACTTCTTTGAAATCCACTGCCCTTTTATAATATTTTTTTTGTTTGTAGCGTTACCCTCTTTTAGCCAAAGTTCCCCTCTCCAGCTTATATATGAAATCTCTTCTAGGGCTTTGAAAGCCCTACCACCACTCTTCCGTTCGACTCTCGACCGTTGCACTGCTCCCAAACTATGAAATCTCCCAAAGCAGTAAACCCCGCACTTGACCCTCGGCCCCTCTTTTCACATTGCTTTTTGCATTTTCAAAAAAATACAAAAAGATGAAAAGATGAAAAGGGTTTCCGCGGAACTGCAGCAGCACAGAAGACAATAGCCATCTCACCCTTGTTTGTTGCTTTTCCTTCGTTCCTTCTTGACAAATTTTCCTTCTTACCACAGAAAATAATGGAGATCTCACAGTATGATCTGCCCTTTAAACAATTACTGATGGGTTTTCCTGTAACACTGAATTAAAATAATGATCTCTCGCAGCGTTTTTTCTTTTTGAAATAATGGAATTCTCCAAAAGGGAAAAATTTCGAGATTGCAAGATTTCAGCATTCGAGAAGAAGAGAAAAGCAACGGGATCCGGACACGGGAAGGGGTAGACTGACAAATTTTTACGCCAGAGAGTAATAAATCTCTTTAAAATTTAAGTAGGTGCTTACTTATACTATATTGTGATTTTTTGAATCCCATATTTTATATAAACTTGATCGATACATTTTTGTTTCTTCCCTCTTCTATCCCCCCCCCCTCTTTTGACAATAAAAATCATAAAATCAACAACTAAACAACAACACATACAAGATATTCAAGATATACAAGACACACAGGACATACAACACAGTATGACGGATGTAAAAACCAATAGAAAACGTACTCCATTAAAAGAGGATACACCCATACACCCAAGAAATCAAGGTGTATCAAGACAAATAAACCAAGACCTTATCTTTGTCCCATATGTACAAGAGGGTTTGTTAGACATGAACATTTGAAAAGACATCAAAGATCACATACTCGAGAAAGACCATTTCTTTGTGTTCTTTGTGGGAGATGTTTTGCTAGAAAGGATTTAGTCATTAGACATCAACAAAAATTACATCCGTTTCTAATGGCCGATAGTAATCAGTTGTTAAATAATGATTCTAATGAAATAAATTATGATGATTTAAATTTGAATAAGTTGAAACAAAAAGTAGATAAAGATCAAATTGAAAATGGTATATTGAAACTGGTAGACAACACTGAAACTATATTACCCGTGGGGTTGGGGAAAGTTAAACGTAAAAGATCATCTAGAAAGGCTTCTGCCTCTCCTGGGAAAGTACCTCCTAAATCATATGAACCTTTACCTGCACCCTCCACCATCACTAATGCAGCTACTGATACAAATGTTTCCACTGTGAAACGTAATGCTTCATTCTCTGCGGGGAGTTCATTGACTTATACAAAAAGTGTGATGAATCATTTCCCACCAGTCTTATTAAATCAGGATTCAAATGCTACTATACCGAGAAGTCAAACTACATCAAGTCGTTCCACATCTGCTTCTTCATCATCATCAGCAAGATCCTCTTCATCAAATGGTGCCCCCAAAGAAGTCGGATTCTCTACACCACAAATGACAGGACAACAAGTATATAACAAAGCACAGCAATATGGTATCTTAGATCAAGATCCATTAATATTACCACCTGTTACAGCACCTCACATTGCATTATCACGTATGAATACATCACAATCAATTGTACAACCCCGTCCAGTCATTAATTTTTCAAATGATAAAGCGCCAATCCCCGCAACAACTTCCTCCTTTCTTAATGCATTGCCTTCTTTGACTGATATGATCACTTTGGGTTCAACAAATAATGGGTTCACAAATAAAGATTCTTCATTACGTATGAGCTTAACTTCATTTGATTATAAATTAACAAATTTACCACCACCAGTATCATATCCACCACCAGAACAAATGTTATTACCTTCTTCTTCAAATAGACCCACACATACACCATTATCAATGTTTACCACAATAGGACATAATACCGATTCATCTAGAAATAATAAATCAAAGTTAAACACAGTGACAACGGCATCTACTAATACACCTATTACTACTGCTACTTCTACTCAAACTGCTACTAATACTACTATACAAACATCCGTGGATATGGATCCATCCAAAGATCAGTGGATAAATAAATTATTAGAAGATAATATGGTTAATAATAATTATAATTGTATGATTTCACCACAAAATTTTAATGATATTGGGTTTTACCCATCAAATTCATCATCATCAAGAGCATCATCTAATATATCCAAAGATGAAGAAATTGTACAACCATCACTTAATTTCCCAAACCATTTAACCACGGGGATATCAGAATATTTTACATCAAGACAATTAGATATCTTTAAAGTACAATCAGAATTATTAAAATCACAAGGAAATATGATCGATAATGAATTAACTTCCTCATCCGCTACAACAAAATCACCAGAAACAGTTTTATCAAATTCAAGTGTGGGTACAAATATTAGACCAACAGCAAGTAATAGTAGTGAAAGTAGTAGTGCTAATGAGGATGATGATGATGATGATAATGACGAAAATGATGCTTTGAGAATTAATTTCAAAGCTAAACATACACCAACTTCAAGATCAACATCTGTGACAAATACTTTGAGTAGTGGTTCTCCATCTGCATCAACAACGCCAGCAGTTAATTTTGCTAGTCAATCACATTCAAATGTACTTGCTATTTCTTCAGGAACAGGTCTTTGTGTTGGTGATTATTCATTATTCAATGAATCAATAAGGCAATTTATTATTCATGAAAATGGATTAAATGATAAAAGTTTCCCCACCGTGGGTCAATTAAATGATTATGTGAATCTTTATGAATTAGAATTTGCTAGATTTTTCCCATTTGTTCATATGCCAACTTTAGAACCTTCTACTGAATTATATCCCTTATTCACCTCCATGGCTATGATTGGTGCATTATATGCATTTAGATCATCTCATACAAAGATTTTATCAAGTGTAACAAACGCTAAATTAACCAAATTGTTATTTCAATTACAAAATGGGCATTTTGAAGATAATCGTGAACTAAATCCATCAATTCCAACTTGGATTTTACAAACTATGACCTTTATCATTATTTTAGGTATTTTCAATGATAGCGGAAAAGTTATCAAAGAAATGAATACTTATATGATGAGTTTGATTGATTTAGTTATGAAGTATCATGTTAACTTACCATTGGAACAATCCATGCAGCCTCCATTTGATGATAATGTTCCAACAACAGAATATATCACTGAAGAACAAATGAATAAAAACTTCGAATATTTTGTTTTGGCACAAGAAAGAATTAGAGTGTGTCATACTTTATTATTAATCTCAAATTTTTTTGCCTCTTTAGTGGGGTTACAATGTTGTTTCCATTCTATTGATTTGAAATGTGGTGTTCCTACCATTCATGAAGATTTATTCCGTTGTTCAAATGCAGTACAATGGTACCACATCTTGCAAAGAAAAGGTATTGTCATTGATTCCAAATATTCCTTGATCCAATTATCTAATGGTGGTGAACTTTATGAAAATTGTTTATTATATTTGTCAAATGGTGATCAATACTTCTTCCAAAATTCAAAATTATCCAAATTAACTTTATTATCATTGTTAGTATCGATTCATGAAAAGATTTACTTAGAAAGAAATAATGTTATTTCACAATTATCAAATATTAACGATACATGTAATTTAACCATGCCCGAGATTGACCAATATTGGAAAATTCATCACAGACCATATATTGATATGATGCTTAAGTATTGGGAAAAGCTGTTTATTAAAAATGGTGGTGTATTAGATATTAATTCAATTACAATTCCAATGATTGATCAAGATCCATTAATGAGGGCTGTTTTACCTCTTTACCTGTTTTCCAAGATTAGAAGAGCATTAGATATTTCTTATGTGATGAATAGAATTTGGTTAAAGGATTGGTCGTCAATGAATAGATTATTAGATGATATTAGTTATGATTGGGATGCATTGCGTGAAACTACAGAATACTGTTTATTCTTACTCGATTCTTGGACTTCCATTGTTTTGGCAATCAGAGAGATACCTACTAGGAAATTTACAAAAAAGAGTGGGTATAGAACTCCAATTACTTCAATCACTACATTATTTGTTGCTACTTCAATCTTAGCAGAATATTTAAAAAAGTTAGAAGGATGGGCTAGCAATTATAACAGAAATAATAGAAATGGTACAATTACACTAAACGATACTGATAAGATTCTTTATGTCAAAATAATTAGAACCCTGAAGAGAGTTCAACACGTTTTAGTATCTGGTAAAGATTCAATGAAATTATATTTAGAATTCTTACAAATCCAAAATAAACAACATATAACCACATTAGATGAGTTGGATAATGAAAATGAAATTATGTTTGCTACATCACCAAATGCAACTATACAACAAACGGCCGACTTAATCAATAAATTAAACTTATCTTCAAGAACGTTGTATCTTGGTGTCAGAATCTTGCGTGATTCTCCTGTGTGGCCAATCGTCATGGTATTTGCACATGCACTTCAAAGTAGAGCTATCTTCAACGTAAGTTCTGAACAAAATTTTCCCAAATAATCATTTATTGTTATATATAACCTATATAAACAATATAAACTCTATTATAAAACAAAAACCCAGGTGTTAATATAAATTAAAGTTTAATATTATATTTGTTTTCAATAAATAAAGGAAAATTAGGATTGACCAAACCGGAATGTGATTATATAATTGCGATATAAAGAAGTAACTAAACGTTTGTGGCCTTATTGGTTATGGAAGTTATCAAGTTCAATTATTACACTTGGATTTTTCCCTTCAAGCTGAGATTAATGAAAGGTGCGGGTATTTAATCTTATTAAATTAGCTTTAATTGCCTTTAATGTTCAATATAAAATGACACATGCGTTCAGAGGTAATATAACATAGTCGTCGTACAATGCCAATATTAGTTTTCAACCAACAAGTTAAAACTCACTTAAAATAAAAGAATTATAATAACAACGCTAGTACTTTTAAGTATAAAGACAATTTTACAGTTAACAAAGTCAAAAGATTGAAATAAAAAACAGGAAATCCTTTATAAAAATACAAAGTCACCACTCTGGGCTTGGTAGCAGCATTGTAATTAAAATTTCATTTTTTCTTCACAGTTCTAGTGGACGTTAGTGATAGAAAAACAAAAAGAAGCAGAGAAGAAAATAAGATCTCTTCGGGATAATTCCTTAATAAAAAGCTGCACAGTAGCCTTGAACCCACTTTTTGTATTTAGTAACCTCTTGATAGTTCTAAAATAATTATTCAAACTTAATAGTGACAATTTTCTGATTCTTAATATACGGCTTACTACTTATCATATCAAATTTCATGTTAAACTTATTTGAGTATAGTTATTATTGTATTTTCTAGAGTTTCAAGATGAAGCGGTGGCTCAATGGTAGAGCTTTCGACTCCAGTTAAATCCTGGATTTTCTCGGAAACAATTGCAATCGAAGGGTTGCAGGTTCAATTCCTGTCCGTTTCATTCTTTTTTTTTGCATTATTTCTAATTTAGATTGATTAGAAACCCAATTCAAAAGACCTGACAGCCTGAATTCAGCAAGAACTGTTACTTTTAATATCTTTCTAAGTGGTTTGTGTTTCATTGTTGAAGTTGACACATCAGCCGCAATACTTTAAGAAATAAATAAAGGCTTGAAAAATATTGATCATTTCAACAAAAAGTATAAAAGAAATCCTAGTATCGACATCTGAATATTGTGTATGCGCTAAAGACAATATGAGCAACCTATCGAACGATGGGGACAATAGAGAACAAACACCATTACTTTCACAGTTACAGCCGTTTCCAAATTATTCATCTCAAACGTCATCTTCGAATTTAAACAATGATGATGCAACCGGTACGACTGAGTTCACTGGACCTCCACAAGTAAGTTTACGTCCACGTAGTAATACAATATCATCCATTGTAAGTGGATATCAACGGGTCAAAGAAAATATCGATAAAAAGAAGTTTGTAATTCTATTACTTATTAGTATTTCCATTTATCTAGGATTCGTGGCCCTTTTCGCACCACGAACGTCATTATCCAGAGATTTTAGAAGATGGCATTCGTCTAGGTTAACCACTGCTGAAATTTATAGAATATACCTAAACTCTTTGCAAGAACGAAATTTGGCAAAGGATCATCTTCATAAATTGACTTCATTGAATGATGGTAATGCTTATGACAATTATATCGTTGAAAGTTTGAAACAAATGGGATTTACTCCCATCCTGGAGACATACTATCCGTGGGTAAGCAAACCTGTTGATACATGGGTTAAATTATTTAAAGATGATCAGCTCATATGGGATGCAAGTTTGATTGAAGATGACTTTAGGAATTTGACCAATTCTAATAAGGTTAAGGGATATAATGCATATTCTCCAAATGGTGATGTCAAGGCAAGTTATGTTTATTGCAATTACGGTACATTAAATGATTACAAATTTTTGCTTGATAATAATATTGATATTGAAGGTAAGATCCATGTTATTAAATATGGTGAATTAAATCGTGGCTTGAAAATTAAAAATGCAGAACTATATGGTGCATCCAGTGTCTTATTATTTAATGATCCAGTTGATGATGGTGAAGTAACTGAGAAGAATGGATATTTACCTTTTCCAAATGGACCTGCTAGAAGTACAAATGCTATTGAACGTGGTAATGTGGAATATTACACAGATTTCCCTGGTGATCCTACAACTCCAAACTATCCTTCAAAATTACCAGACACTGAAAGATTATCCCCTGTAGGTAAACTACCTAGAATTCCCTCAATTCCATTGAGTGTTAAAGACATAACACCAATCCTGAGACAGCTGAATAATACTGGTATTCAATGGTCTGGTAAAGGACATATAAAAGAGTTTGATTATTCATCCGGACCTTCAAACGACAATACAGTAATCCAGTTATTTAACCAGCAGAATCAATCCATTGTGAAGGTAAGTAATATAATAGTGGAGATCCCGGGTATCTTTCAAGATGGGGAAACCATTATTGCAGCTCATAAGGATTCAATATCTCCCATCAATTCTGCTAGTATTGCTTCAAGTAATGTCATATTGTTAGAAATTGCAAGGGGTCTTCGATCATTGCTTAATAAAGGTTGGAAACCATTGAGACCCATTAAATTGGCCAGTTGGGACGGTGATGGATACGGGCTGGTAGGATCTACTGAATTTGTAGAAGAATATGGTTCTAATTTAGGTAAATCGATACTGGCATATCTGAATTTGGATAATTATGTGATATCAGGGTCTTCTTTTATATGTAAATCTAACCCATTGTTACATAAACTGATTAAAGACGCTGCCAAGTTTACAAACTTCAAAGGCCAGGATGATGTTACTTTATTTGAAGAATGGGTTAAAGATTCAAATGCAACTATTGGATTGCTTGATGGTACTTCAGATTACGTTCCATTTCAATACCATTTGGGTATACCATCAGCTAGTTTCAGTTTTCAAGCCAATTACAGTAAAATGGATGCAATAATGATGTCACATTCCTTATATGACAATGTCCTCTTTATAGAAAAATATGTTGATCCAGACTTTCAATTACACAATACAATGGCAATGATGGTGGGGCTAATTACTTTAACAACAAGTGAAAATGAACTCCACATGTTCAATACCCATGCTTATTTCCAGTTTATCTTTAAGGGATATGAAGATTTGTATAAACAAATATTTGAAATGTTCCCTCATGATAACCAATTACATTCAATGGCATCTTCCTTGCAAAGATTGATAAACGTTTTGGCATGGCGAGAAAGCATTACATTTGATAGAAAAAACCATGAATTATTTTTACAATGTAGACAAGATTACCCAATATGGTCCTTCATGACAAAATTTAGAATATATCTAAGGCTTCTTAGAATCAACGAGAAATTAAAGCAATTAGATACATTATTTATATCAAAAACTGGTTTATCTGAAAGGAGTTGGTTGAAGCACTCTTTATTTGCTTCAGATAAATATACAGGTATCAAAGGGATGGTATTACCTGGAATATACGAGTCCATTAACGATTTGAATAGGGATGCACTTATGGAATGGTTAAACACATTGTCACTTCAATTAAATAATGTGAGATACATGTTGCAATAAGCAGCGATAAAAAATTTTATGAATAAGTAAGGAATTAAATGCAAATAATAATATATAGATACAAATGGATTATGAAATATTTATGCAATTGGAATAAATAGGTTATGTTTACAAATTTTCAGACTTAAGATTTGAAGCTTTTTTGTCAGTATTTTCTACTGGTTTATGACGATTAAATGACATATGACTTTTCACTAGCTGGCCTGCAGCTAATGCAGCACATAAAGATAGCTCACCCGCCAATACAGCACTGGCTACAATCCTTGCAAGTTTTTTAGCATTATTACCAGGTTCATTTGGATGTGGTCCACGTACACCCAACATATCTAATAGGGCAGACTGGGGTTCTAAAATTGTCCCACCACCAATAGTGCCTACCTCAATGGATGGCATAGAAACAGAAATCTTCAGGTTACCATCTACTTCTGACATTAAGGTAATACAATTGGAACTTTCAATATTTTGAGCAGGATCTTGCCCTAGAGCAATAAATAGTGCAGTAACGATGTTAGCTGCATGGGCATTGAAACCACCAATGGCACCAGAAACAGCAGAACCAACTAGATTTTTTGAAATATTAAGATCAACCATGGTTTTCACATCACTTTTTAGAACGTTGACAACAGTTTCGCCAGGAATAATAGCCTCTGCAACTACACTTTTACCACGACCTTCAATCCAATTGATGGCTGCTGCCTTCTTGTCTGTACAATAGTTACCTGAAATAGCAATTACTTCCATATCATCCCAACCAAACACATTGATCATCTGATCAAGACTGAACTCTACACCTTTAGAGATCATATTCATCCCCATCGCATCCCCAGTTGTAGTGCAAAACCTGATAAACAAAAGATCGCCTGTAATTGCTGTTTTAATGTGTTGTAATCTGGCAAATCTTGAAGTAGAATTAAAGGTTTTCTTTACCGCATTCTGGCCTTCTTCAGAATCCAGCCACATCTTACAAGCACCAGCCCTTGGTAAACTTGGAAATTTCACACATGGACCTCTAGTCATACCATCCCTTGTTAAGACAGTTACAACACCACCACCTAAGTTAATTGCTTTGCAACCTCTCATTGTGGAGGCCACTAAGCAACCTTCAGTGGTCGCCATAGGAATATGGAAAGGTTCCCCATCGACTACTAAAGGACCTGCAATACCGACAGGAATAGGTAAATAACCTACAACATTTTCACAGCAGGTCCCAAAGACTCTGTTATAATCATAGTTTTTATAAGGTAATCTATCACTTCTTAATGATGTTGTTTTGGTAAGAATAGAGATAACACTTCTTCGAACTTCAACTGCTCTACTCTTATCACCTAATTTGTTTTCTAAAGAGTATAAAGGTAATTTGTTTGTTAATACCAAAGCAATAACTTTATTATCTTCTAATTCATGTAATTTATCGTTGTCATTACTATGGAGAATAGTGGTTAGAGTGTCGATTGTTGTGTCATTTAACTCTGAAGGGGTAGAAGTGCCACTACTTTCGGGACTTTCTTCGTCATCTGTAACATTCAAAGAAAACGTTGGGGGTAAGACTGGATTCATAGCTAAAAGTGAATGAGTCCTGGATCTTTGTGGAAATCCCCTATGGAAAGAAGAGGTATGGTGAGAAGAAGAGGGTGCGGATGCAGTTGGTTTTTCTGTTGAAAGTAAATTGTTGTATAAAGCGCCAACCGTATAATCAGTATGAACTCTTGCTGCCTTTAACAAGTATACATTTGTTGATAAACTGATTAATAAAACAACAAAGATTATCTTACTTATGAATTGATCACTTACTGTTCTTCCTAGAATTCTTAGAAGATGTAAAGTTATGTTACCTGACTTTCTCTCACAATTAGCATTGCTATCGTGTTGATAATATTGTGTGGGTAGAATAGAAATGATTGTATTAGTTAAGCTTGGGTCATCCATGATAAATTCAGGTAATGAATTATCCACTGTTAATTGTAAATAAATGGCATGTAGTGTATTGAACAACCATTTGAAATCAACATTGTAAAAATTAAGCGCAATGATCGCTACAACGATGGCAATCTTAGCTAATAAAACACTTTGATTAGAATTCAAAAAGGATGATTTCAATTTTTCGTCAACAACACTAAGGTTAGCAGATGTTACTTTTGAAGTGCCCTCTTCTTCTAGAGTTTGTCTAATCATTGTAGATCTATGTATAGCGTTGATTTCCATTTTTAAAGCCAAAATTGAGGAATAAAATGTTATAACTAAAATGAAATCAAAGGTTAATATAAAACATGATAAAATAGAGAAATCCTTTAAAGTTTGTAATGATGGCAAGAAGAATATCATACCGACAAGAATTAAAATTGTGGAAAGATAACTTTTTAGAATTTGGAGCCCTTCTTTATTTATAGCATCAAATATAACTGAATCGATGGTGATCTTTCTTGAAATGTTAATAATACCGAACCTTTCTAATGTATATCTTGATAGATTTATTTTGCTTTTAAATCCAACTATAACGATAAGGAATGGTAGCCCTTGAATTAAAGTAAATGTGGAAATATAGATACCCAAAGTATTTTTAGTTACTGATATGGCAATACAACATGCACAGGATAAATTTAATAAGATTGAGAATCCCAACCATAACTTGGAACCCAAATCTCTCAATTCTTTAAACAAATTGAAGATAGTATAAACAAATATTGAATATGAACCCAAGACAAACATTACATCTGTAAATTCTAATTGGTGTTCTTTTAACATGCTGTTAATCCAAACCCTAAATTGTAGAAATGATAATTTCAATGATTCTTCTGTAACGATAGGGACCCAATGTTCTAAATCTTTCTCTTTCGTTAATAATTGACTTGGGAATATTAATTCTTCTTTTTTGATATAACTCTTTCCATTGGAATCTTGAACTACATTAGAACTTTCATAATTATATGGCCAGACTTTATTATTTTTTGATGTAAGACTCCATTCTTGGAAATTTATGGGATACAGATGAAGGTGATTTGAATGTTCCCATTCTTCTAATCTATCTATTTCTTCTTTATTGATTGAAATCCAAGGCTCTTTGGAAGAATATCTGTAATAGTGAGTACAATCATTTAGTAGATCATTCTTTTGTAAATCTGGGGGGACCTCAATTGTATTTGATATTGCATCCCATTCTTGAATGTAAGATCTTATTAATGATAAATATGCAATAGATGAGAGCAATAATGATGTGATGATGACTTGAATTGGATGTCTTGCGGACAGCTTTGAAATCAGTGCAAGGAGATTCAATATTGAACCCCATATTCTGTCCATTCTATGTCTCATTTGGTTTTGTTTCCAATTTTTGTCCGATTCTTTCCTTGATCTCCTTTGTTTGTTTTGAGTGTACTGCTATAATGATTTGATGATTCTATCTGGTTGTATCTTTGGAAGGGATGGTAACCGCTGTATATATTATTAAAAGTCATTTGTGTTTCAAAAATTTAAATCCTTTAGAAGTGAACTTTCAATTTAACATTCCAAGTTACAAACAAGAGTTATAAGATAAATAAATCGTTTAGAAGTTTAATGAAGGGTTAATATAAATGTTCGATTAATTAAAAAGATGTAATAGATAGATAAAGAGGAAATATACAGTTTTTCTTGCGTGTAAAAATAAAATTATACTACAGAATTAGAGATCTATTTCATGGAGACTAATTTAACATCGAAAGTTAATTCAGAGTTAGCTGGAATACCTGGTAAAGCTTGTTTACCGTAAGCATAAGGAGCCGGGATGACAATTCTACGTTCACCACCAACACTCATACCGGCAACACCGATATCCCAACCTTTAATGACTTCACCGTGACCTAATTTGAAGACAAATGGTTTCCCACTGGTGTTCTTGTCAAAGATCTTACCGTTCTTTAACTTACCAATGTATCTCATACCGATTCTAGAACCTTTTTTGGCTTGAGTACCTTTACCTAAAGTACGATCTTCAATGATGATACCACCAGCAATGACCTTAGCCTTTGGTTTGTTATCTTCCTTCTTTTTAGTTGGACCTTCTTCTAAATCCTTCTTAAATTCAACCTTCTTTTGGACCTTTTTTTCTTGTTCTTGTTGTTTCTTGGTCTTCTTAGCCTTCTTGGTTTCAACTGGTTTTTGTTCTTCTTCTTCAGATTCTTCTTCAGATTCTTCAGCCTTTCTCTTCTTGTTACCTTTAGCTTCATCCTTAGCGACTAATTCTTCAATACGACCTTCGATGTCACTAGCATCTTCTAAATCATCTAATTCATCACTTAATTCTTCAGAATCATCATCTTGGTATTCGTCTTGAATTAAATGTTCATCATCTTCATCTTCACTGTCATAATCTTCTTCATCATCTTCATCAGAATCCATAACAGTGTCAAATGGATGTTTGATATAGTTACCAGATAAAGAGATGGTGTAAGAACCAGTGACGACAAATTGAACATCTTCTTCTGGAGCAATGGTGATATCAAGAGCTTGTTGATAAGCGACCTTTGGAGATAAAGTTAAAAGAACAGTTTCTTCAAATTCATCATCTTCTTCAAGTTCGTTATCAGAATCTTCTTTTAATTCTTCTTCATCATCGTGGTCATGGTCATGATCATGATGGTGGTGATGATGGTGGTGGTGATGTTTCTTACCATGCTTCTTGTCTTCCTTTTCTTCTTCTTCAGATTCTTTTTCTTCTTCTTCAGAGTCTTCTTCTTCGTCATCAGATTGGTTAAAATCTGGGTTTCTCTTAATCATTCTTAAAGTAGAAGGTTTCTTTTCGTCATCAAATGGTTCTGGGTCCATAGCAGCCATAGTGATACGGATAGTCACTGGCTTATCGAAACTGATAGCTGGAGTTGGTTCATATGGTTCAACGTTTAAAGTATACGTAGCTAATGGTAATAAGTCGGACATCTTGGTTTGAGTTGTTATGTGGTTGGTATATCTTTAACAGTAATCTAAACAGTCAAGAACTGTTTTATAAGGTGGTTAGAATGGTATTTGCTTTGAAATTCGTTTTGCAAAAAAATAAATTTGAATTTTGAAAATTTTCATTGCCCATCGCCTCTTTAATAATTACCGGATTAGGTAAAGTAAGTGGTGTATACAAAATTTTACAGTATAATTAAGAAAGAGAGTTAAGGAATAGGTTAATTTCTTTGAATATATAAAAAATTAGTATACAAAGAATAGATGTGTAGACAGATACACATTCTACCTTAAAAATTCAGTTATTATTTTTATTTTTTTTTTTTCAATTTTTGTAAGCAATATTTTTTAGTAAATTATTAGCAACTTTTTAGCAATACTTTTGTAGCAAGTAATGAGAAAAAACGGTTATTAGCAAAAATTTCAGGACAACTAGATGTAGTACATGATATCCTTCACGTTGTCATTGACCAATGGTAACAGGTCCTTTGGTGGGACAGGATCGTCTCTGTTCTTCTTAACTTTATCGTGTTCAAATTTGGCAACGTTAAAGTTAGCTTTGAAATAAGCAGCAGCTCTTTCACATAAGATATCAGCATAATACACTGGAGATGCGACTTTAATACTAGTACTAGATCTACCGAACATGTAACATAAGGCATGAGTGACTTGTTGTAAGAAATCAGATTTGAATTGATTTTCATCATAAATACACCAATAATGACATGGAACACCAGTACCTTTCAAAGCTTGTTGTGATTGTAAGAAGAAATCGAAATGTGCTGAAGAGGTAATACCTCTATCGACTACAGTACCCGGCATAACATTACCCATGGATTGAACCGCAACGGTTTCACCATTTTCATTAATGGCATTTTCATGTAATGGCATAAATCTAACTTGATTTCTCTTCACGACAGAGATAGCAGTGACAGGTGGATCATATTTAGCACCACCTAACATTTGAGAACCAGCTTTTCTTAAAGCTTCTTTAATACTCTTAACTTCGACTTTAACAATATCTTGGAATTGAGATTCAGAGGTACCATCTCTATAGAAAAGAATCTTTGGTGGTAATTTACCATTATTATGTTTAGCATAAATTCTTAATCTATCTGGGATTAAAGAACCAATTCTAGTAATAGTTTCTTCACCTGGACCATCTTGTAAGATATAATTACCTGGATATTGAGCAAATTTATCATTAAATGAACCCACACAAGCGGCAATAGAATTTTGATCTTCTTCTGGATAATGAGTAACATCTGCACCAATGACCATAAATGGTAATCCAGTTTCTTCATCCTTTAACAATTTCAAATCATCATTAGCTAAAGAATGATTAACACCTTCTAATTTCAAATTCATTTTCATGACCACATTAATGTTATATTGAGTAGAATTCTTTCTAAAATTATTCCAAACAACACATGAATTAATGACACCGAATTTCAAATCAGCTAAATATTTTAATCTATTGTAAACTGTATCTTGATTAGCTTTGTTTAAGACAAAAAGAATATAACTCTTTGGTGGGACATTTTTCAATAATTCCGTTAATTTAGTTTCACCTGGAGTAATTTCCCAAGAGGTCTTACCACGACCACCGAAACCACCACGACCACCGCGTCCACCACGTCCACCGCGCCCACCGCGCCCACCGCGACCACCAAATCCACCGGTGACTTTCTTAACTGGAGAATCAAATTCATTGATTAAGATTGGTTGTGCAGAGGTGTTAAATTTAACACCAACTTGTGCCACATCAGAGGCAAATTTAGCCATAGATTTTTTCAAATCATCCATAACAGATAATGGTGGAGCTCTATCAGTATCATTAACAAACACGGCTCTTAAAGTTAATTCTTCATCTGGAGTTTGAATGAATTGATGATCTTGTAAATTCCAATTACCTTTAGTTTCTTGTGATTCAGATTTTGAACCAGCGACTTTTGAACCAAATGGTTTATCCTCATAGGTGACTTGTGAATTTTCATATTGAACCGTTGGAGCATCAATAACACGAGATGGAACTTTTAAGAAACAATAATCAGAATCATGTGGAGCATCAATAGAATCTTCTTCAGTGGTTAAAGCGTTTTTAATTGATGGTAAAGCTAATTTAGCGATGGCTTTAAATTTATCAGCTGGTCTCAAAGCGGTAAAATCAATAACAGATTTATCATCATAGATCTTACCCTTTAATTTTTGACCTGGAACGATAGTTAAACATTCAGCTGGTACGACATTAGCACCACCAAGAGATACTAATTTAACATTTGGATATTTTAATTTAATGTTATATTTCTTGGCAAAATAAGCTGTTGTGGTCATCATAACTTCCTTTTCACCTGGGACAGGTGGTTTATTAGCAAGATCACTTGGTAGGACTCTAAATTTCAAAGAATCCGCAGTTTCTCTTGCAAAACCCACAATACCCTTTGATTGCATCTTCTTAGGTGGTTTTGGTGTACCATCTGGATTAACAGAATAATTAATATAAGGTCTGTAACATTTTAACCCCTTAATTAAATCTTTAATATCTCTATTTTTATCAACAAAGAGATTTAAATCCTTTTCAGTTGGGATTTGTAATTTCATCCCAGGTTTATTACCATTACGTTGATTTTGTGCTTGACCATAACATTCGATTAACCAATCCATTAATGAATAACCAACTTTATCGTTGTTTTTAAAATTTGGATCACCAGGTAAATATTTAGTATGTTTGTAAAATGGTAATGCAACATTAACAGTATTTAATAAGACAGAACCATAAGCATATCTTAAAGACACTGTAAACCCATGAATTAAATAAGCACCAATTTGGAATTGTTTAGTCTTTGAATATTGATTATAGATGAAAAATTTATTACCATGAACTTGGAAGACCGGATCATTTGATTGTAGAAATTTAACACCTAATAAAGATAACAAGACAGTTTTATCTGGAGCAGACATTTTATTTTCTTGATCTTCTGGATTTTTATTTAAAGTACCTTTATAAATTTCAGATAACCCAACTTTTGAAACGAATTTTAATGTCACTTGAGAAGCTAATTCATTCATTTCATGTTTTTCATTATTATTTAACCCCACAGCATTAGTCTTATTCTTTTGTTTATTTGAAACATCCCAACAACCATCAAAAAGGGTAAATTCTTCTAATGGAACATGAGAATATAAAGTTTCTTCACCATTGAAAGCGATTCTATCTTTATATTTATAAAGAGTCTTATCTTCATGAAACAAAGCTTCAATTAATTCATATTTCTTTGGTTTAGATAATGGAGCAGGTGGTGGTGGTGGTCTTGCAGATCTACCTTTTTGGTTACCACCAAAAGCTGGTTTTTCCTTTGGTTTAAAATCGATATGATAAGTATAAATGAAAGCAGATTTCCACCATGGATCTAATTCAGAATTTTGCTTACCAGTGAGATCATCCCCAGCAGTTAACATAACATGATTAGTTAAGACGTCAACTTTAGTACCCTTTGTACCATAATCTACACGTGAATGAATTTTAAAATCATTTTTATTTTCAATTGGTGCAGTATCAGTACCTTTTATATTTGTTAAATCGAATGCAGTCGTTGTTTGTGGGATATTATCAATTTCTACAACATTTAATCTACCGACGGTTAAGCCTTTTTCAGTTGGAGCAGAAGATGATGTATCGACTGGACCACCCACTGAAGAGATTTCAGACACAGAAGGACCTGATGAGGTAGAAGAAGAAACAGAAGATTCCTTTTTGGTCTTTTTGTCTTTCTTAACTTTCTTCTCCTTGACTTCATCATCACCTTGTTTCTTTTCCTTCTTAACCTTTTTCTTTTTCTTCTTTTCCTCACAGTCTTTAGTCTCTGTGTCAGTATATTCTTTACTCTTCTTATCCTTAGACTTCTTAGCTTTCTTAGGTTTATCAGATTTCACTTCAGTAGTTTCCCCTGGGACAGTGGCAGAGGGAGTAGAGTCTTTATTCTCTTTCTTAGTCTTTTTCTTCTTCTTCTTCTTCTTTTCTTTAACTTCCCCATCAGTATTTTCTACAATTGTTGCTGGGGTACCTTCTTTCTTCACCTTCTTAAGCTTCTTTGGTTTCTTCTCCTTTTTCTCCACTGCTGGAGCCGGAGTGGTCGCGGTAGGTTGAACAACAGGTTTACCCCCTTCTTCAGCCATCTTGGACTGCTTAGTTGACCGCTTAGTTGATTGCTTCTTCGATTGCTTAGTAGCTGTATACAGTGATTGTAACGGTTTATATCTCCTCGACTTCTGGATCCTCAGATTTCTCTGACAGTTGCAAAGGTCGATTTTGCGGTTACCCGGATGCCACATTGCCTCCGGGTAACGCCCACTCTTTTTTTCCTCGCTTCTGCTTTCAATACAGTGGTCAGCAGTACAGTATAGTTAGTATCATATAGCTGTGGTATTGCGATGGGAGTTTTCAATTTGAGTGAAAAATTTGCTTTATTGTCTTGTCTGTAACAATATATACCCTACAGTGTTTGACATATTTCTATTATATCAGTGGTACAAACAGACAACCAGTCAAATATGGAAGGTTTATATTTTAATATCGATAATGGGTATGTGGAAGGTGTGGTCCGTGGGTATAGAAATGGTCTACTTACCGCAAACCAATACTTAAATTTAACACAATGTGAAACTTTAGAAGATTTAAAATTGCAATTATCCTCCACGGATTATGGTAATTTCTTAACCAATGTGTCACAGGACGCCTTAACCACCTCAATTATTCAATCTATGGCAAGTGATAAGTTATATAAAGAATTTAATTACTTAAGAGATCAATTATCTGGTACCTCTAAAAAATTTATGGATTATATCACTTTCGGTTATATGATTGATAATGTCACATTAATGATCACGGGTACAATTCATTCTCGTGATAAAGCTGAAATCTTACAAAGATGTCATCCCTTAGGTTGGTTCGATACATTACCAACATTATCTGTCGCGACAGATTTAGAATCATTATATGAAACTGTATTGATTGATACTCCATTAGCACCATATTTTAAAGATTGTTTTGATAATGCAAATGAATTAGATGATTTAAATATTGAAATCATTAGAAATAAATTATATAAAGCATATTTGGAAGATTTTAAATCATTTGTCATGGAGACATTACCATCACCATCAAATGATATTATGATTGAATTGTTAGAATTTGAAGCTGATAGAAGAACAATAAATATCGCATTGAACTCATTACAATCAACTGCCTCTACTTCCACTGACAGTGATGAGAACGAAAATGTCCTCGATTCAAACTTAAAGTCACAATTAATGCCTGCAATGGGGAAATGTTACCCCATTGCCACACATTATTTATCACAAGCTAAAGATTTTGAATCAATTAGAGCAGCATTAAATAACGTTTATGATTATAAATCGTTACTTGATGATGATAATGGTGATTTAGAAGATCATTTCTATAATATGGAAATGATTCTATGTAAAGATGCCTTTACACAACAATTTACCATCTCTACCATTTGGGCTTGGATGAAATCAAAGGAACAAGAAATTAGAAATATTACTTGGATCGCGGAATGTATTGCTCAAAATCAAAGAGATAGAATTAATAATTATATCTCTGTTTACTAAATTTAAAGCTTATACCTTTACTTATTTTTTTTTTATATGAATATATATAATTATAATTATTTTTAAAATTTTTCACCTATTACTGCCGCACCAATTAAACTACTATCGGGAAGAAATTGTAAATTAATATTACCCTTGGAATGTTTATCAATCATTTCTTGATATGTCTTACCATATGCTAAAAATGATCCAACATAACCAATATTAATCGTCTTTTCTCTCTTCTCATCGTTATTAACAAAAGAATTAACCGCTTGAATCGCAGCCACGATATAGATCGAGGCTCTTTCTAATATTATTAATGCAATCTCACGTATAAATTCAATATCAACATTATTTAACATTGATTTAATATCTTCACCTTCGACTAATTGACAAAACATTTCACCATCAAAATTAATAGTTAATTCAGGATAAACGTTATAATAATTTAATATACGTTTTAATATTTGTGGTAAATAATTCCCTGATGTAATATTCTCCAAGGGCATTGGCATCTTTAAATTTGAGACTATATCAAATTCATTACATAGTTTGATAATACCATTACCACCAAGAAACCCCATTTCACTATTAATAATAACATCTTCATTCATATCAATAATATTATTATTTGAGCAAAAATTTTTCTTAAAATTTGGTAATTTATTAAATGGAATCTCAAAACATGTATTTAATCCAGTACCTAAGATTAATGATATATTTTTACGTTGTTTCTTATCCTTCTCATTTTGTTCATTCCGTCTCATGTATTTATTAGTTAAATGTACAGCAATCGAATCATTAATTATATTCTCATTAACCTTAAATTTAATCTTACCATTCATATGAATCTTGGCAAATTTATTAAATGCAAGTTGTAAGATTTTATTTATTGGTTTACCTTTAATTTCATCGGTTAATATAAAATTTTTTCCCATGACCGTTATTTCATTATTATTATTTAATGGGAATGAAAATGTTATTGATATACTTATATCCTTAGAGATAATAATTTGTTGTGATGTAAAATAATCATTAATCTCCAAGATTATTGTTTCCACAATATTATTGAAAAATTCTAAATCAACTAATTTATTCTCTACAGTAATCGAATTCATATATTGAATAGAATATGCTGGATATGTTTTAAATATAGCAAATTTTAAATTTGTACCACCAAAATCTATCGCTAATATATTATCATTCTTAATAAAATTTGTACTTCTTTGTTTTAAAAATGATGGTAACATTGAATTATTACTTTCAATTAATCTTTGTTGAATCTCTTGTTTAAATTTATATGATATTGAATCTAATGATTCTGTGGGGATTAATTTAGATTCAATTTCATATAAAATCTCTTCTTTCTTACTATTAGAATATAGCATGACGTATTCTTGTTATATTATGTTATGTTGTGTTGTACTTGGTATGGGGGGTTCAATCGTTACACTGTTGGTAAGTACAATTCAATGTTGTAAGCTTCTCCAGGAGTATCATATATATATCCTTTCTCCCTCTTCACTTGATACAAAAAAGGATTCGCGAACCTTCAAACAGTAATAATGAAATATAATAATAGAGTAGCGAAAAAAACATACAATAGGACAATACCTCTTCCATCAGGGTCGTCTCAATAAATGGGTTTTCCAACTTCCACTGAGCTTTGCCATCCTATTTTCCACTTTCCCAATCGGGAAACACAGATCACTCTCGATCACTCGCTGCCATCAATCAAGTGGGCAATTGAGAAATTGCCAAAGTGGGACGATTAATTTGCTTAGTTTGGCAATGCTGCCAATCTATTGTGCTGTCCACTCTAAATTTCCCAACTTGTCGATTTTTCATCAATTGAAATTTTGGTGGCTGGTCTTTTTTTTATTTTAGCTTTCTTTCTTTCACGTTACGCCAAAAAAAAACCATTTGGAAACTGTGCTTGCTAGCATTTCGTGTCGTAGAACACGTAAGATGTACAATATAACCAATCCTTTCTATTATTAGTTCGCGTAGGCTTAAAACTTTGGTAAAAGTTCGGTGAAACTTTGGTATTATACTCGAGGAATTGGGTTTCTGTAATGAACTTTTGATGTAAAATTAGCAATTTAAGTAGTGTAATTACTTTTGTTTTATGCTAAAATAAGAAATAAGTTGGAGGAAGCAAATGTAGTCATCTTTCTGTCTTTTTAACTAGTGATTGGGCAATCTAGCCACTGTGTTTTTGATCTCACAGACAGAATCGTTAAGGACACGACGTTTATAATCTAAATACGTCTCTTTTAAAATTATCCATCCCTGGACATTACCCACTTGATCAATACCACGATGCGAATCCATTATAAATGCAGATTCTTGCCATAACATAACACGTCTATTTAAATCAGTTAATTTATTCATGATCTCATCTATCTTAGTAGTATATTCTTGCATAATATTTGATGCCACTTCATGAAGCGTTTCCCATTCCATTTTTTCTACCGAGACATTGTTTGATGTGTCATTACTTGTTGTTGAGTCCTGATACAAAGTGGCTAATGTCTCGGTCATCTTATTGATGTATACAATAGTTTCTTTTGCGGAGACTAATTCTTGTATTTCTGATTTGTATGACTCCTTTTGCCATTCTTCAATGAAAGACAGATTTGCATCCAGACCAGTTTTGGAAATGGATTCAACAGTAGTTGAAGAGTTAATATTCTTATTCATGGGTTCTTTAGTGTTCATTATTAATGGTAGTTTGTCTCTCTGCCCTTTCACGAAGTGATAACCCTTTAGTTTAAAAATTATTTTCTAGCCGCTGAGTTTTTAAAAATCAAATGAAATGGATTAAAGTAAATAATTAAAATGGAATATCTATTGAAATGAAGTCTATAAAGAGTGTATTTATATTTATATGTAATGGTTGTAATGGTTATAATATGTCCAAAGAAGAAATGCAAAATGTGAAAGGGATGAAATAGGTTATTAGAATTGGATGGTAGAGGATGGAATGACAATCTTTTGAATACTATAATGGTCTACATCATCGTCGTCATCATCATCATCATAATGATCATTACCACGTCGTTGTATGTTTGAATCACCACTGGATCTAAATTCAATACTTTGTAACTCATATTCTGAATCGTTTTCATCATTAGAAAGAATTTCATCAGGTAATCGTGTATTAATATTTCTGTATTGTGTGCCTGGTCCAAGACCTATGGAAGGTGTAGAGGTGAATGCTGATGTGGATGATAAATTGGTTTCACTACCATCATATCTATTTGGTAAAAGTTTTAAATAACTACTATTTGTCTTACCTGTTTGTGATGCGCTACTACCATTCATTCTAATAAAAGTGGCACCAGTACCATTCGAAGTAATATTATCAGATGAAGAAGCATTAAATTTACCATTATTTTCATTACTATTAAAAAACGTTTCACCATCACCATCTAATATGGTACCATTAGTGGTAACACACCATTCTAAACCTGACCAAACAAGACATGAGATACTAACGAAAAAAATCCAAAAGATCATTATTGCAGTCCATGCCCTACCCACATGATATGAAAACCCAAATGCTAATAATTCTTTAGCAATCTTCTTTTGCATTGAATAATTAATCCAAAGTAATGATATGAAACTAATCATCCCCGCAATAAAGACAAATAATGATAAAAATGATAACACATGAGTTAAAAACTGTTCCGTAAACACGTTCAATCTTCTACCTTTAATATAATAATACCAAATGGTTAACACACTTATTAAACCTTGAATAGATACTGTTGCAAAAAATAATTTCAACACATGTTGTTTCAGTAGGGCAATTCTTCCGATATATGTATCATAACTTGTTTGTTTTGGAGATGCTGCACCATATGCATATTCTAACACAATATCTAACCCGACTGAGGATAAAGCAGTTCTATAATCAAATAGATAATCAGGTCCCCTATATTGACACACAAAAAATGTACCATAATCAGGAATTGAATTCCAATCATCTGTCACAGATGTATCATTTACATCAATACTATTATCGTTGTCATTATCATCCCCATCTAGACCTGGGTTTAAATTACTATTAGGTGAATTATTAGGAGATGTGAGATAATCTGCATCACACCGACCATATAGGGTGACTAAGATAAACGCTGGAATATCTTGAACTTGTTCGAAAGTATATGAGGTCAATACAAGGATTTCTGAAGTAGTCAACCCGACACCATTATTAATATCTGTGGACCCATTGGATTCTAAATTATCTCTTAGGACAGTGAAAACACCATTAGCAATATCTGCTCTTAAAGTACTTAACCTCCCCATATAAAGATGTTGTGGTCTATGGTATGGAAGAATAGAAATGATCATACCAAGTAAAATGATCATGAAACTAGAAGATAGTCTAATAAATTGTATCAATTGTTCTGGGGCATTCAAATCCTGGAACGGCAGCAATAAGTTCCGTTGCACCCTCGCAAACCACACTGGGAACCTCATTGAGTAGTTGTACTGACGTGGGTATTTGTATAACTGTAAAATAAGTGGATAACTCTTTGATTATAACCAGATCAATAATCGATCAAATCAAACAAATTTCAATTCTAATGCAGATTAACAGTACGTTTTTATATATTCATAGGATATCTCCTCGATAGAAAAATTTGATACTCTGGGTTTAAGAATTTCGTTATAATTTGACGTGTTTAAAGCCACTTTCCAATGATTAAAGCCTTTAAAGTTTTTTGTTTAGCCTCTCTTTGTCTTTTCGATTGCAATTTCATGCTGTAGATTTAAATTTTTGAGAACAAGAGTTTTGAAAAATTTAAAGAATTAGAGCATTGATGAAATGATAAACATTACAGAGAGATTTGATAAATGAAAAGCTATAAGCAACAGTTGCTACAAATCTGACTTCATAACGGGTAGGATTAATAATAGAACAAACTAGAAAGTTTGTATTATTTTTCTCTTTTTGATATAGTGGTGTAACAATTGAATAACATCAATTGCAAAGATTAAAAGAAAGTGAAACAACGCGTAAGAAGTTAAAGGTAAAAAAATTAAAGGACAGAGGCTAGAGGTAAAACATGGCTACTTCACAAAAGGATTTAGAAGGATGGCAAGTGGTCACCACCGATGAGAACGGGAAAATTATTCAAGACTCTGGAAGAAGATCCAGAAAGAAGATTCCCGTAGAAAATGTTTATATTCAAAGAACTTCAGATGGATTAAGTTTTGGTCGAGGTGATAGTGTTGTGATGCATGATGATGTAACTGGGGTATTCTCTGTGTATTTGGTTCATGAGATCCGTCAGAATACTTTGAACAATTTAATTGAAATATGGGCCTTCTCATATCTTAGATCATTTGAATTGAATGCCAAAAAATATTATTCCCAATTTAAACCCGAAATGTTACATAAAGGTATACCTAAAGATCTGTTAGCTAGGACACTTTTCAATGAAATTGATCCTTATGAATTATATTTAACCGCAGAATTATCTGAGATTTGGTTAAAGGATTTTAAGTACGTTGCACAGGTATATACAAAGGAAAAGTATGAAGAGACCACTAGAGATAGATCAGAAGAAGATCCGAAAGATTTCTATGTCCGTTATATTTGTGAGCCTACTGCTGAAAGTTTTGTTAAAGTAGATATCAATAAAGAAGTCGAGAAAATTAAATTAATGGAATCTAAGACTTCAGAAGAACGTTTGAAACAAATGACTGTGCCTATGCAAAGAAATTCTAATAAGAAACTGTCCGCCCTATCCACCACTTCTTCTAACAGAAAACCACATCAATTAAAAGAACGTAGGGTTAGCCTTGATTCTGACGACGAAGAAAGCTCATCGCCACATTCCTTCTCCCCTATGGCTAGCAATATTGTTTCATCACAGAATCAAAAGGAATCAACTTTGTTTCATGAAGAAATTGAAAGCGATTCAAATACACCAATGTTATCAGAGTCACAAAACCCCGGGAGGGGTGACTATGCTGCTCCATCATCAGACTCAAATGATGCTGACGCTTTCACTAGTGCTGACGATGGTAATCTACCGACTGCAGATAAGGGTGGATATAGTTCTTATTGTGAGGATGACAATGACGATTTTGTAGCTGATGATGATGCCCCTCTGGCTCACGATGGTTCTCCTTCTGGTTTATCTGACTTTGACAGTGATTCTGAAGTTTATGTTGACAATGGCGATGATAATAATGATGATTACGATGATGACGATGATGATGAAGAAGAAAATGCTAGACTTGAACGTGCTCATCGTAAACGTAAAGCTTTTAGAAAAGAATTAAATGGCTCAGAAAATAGAGACAAGAACCTTTCTAAAACAAAAGAAAGTCAAAATGTTAATAATGATTCTGATTCTGGTTCTGAAGATATTCCACTATCAAAAAAGAGAAGATCTATATCTACCATGGCAGTCCCTGGCTCATCTCAATCACAAGACAATACATCAAGTTTGATAAAACAAAGTCTGAACTCCTCAAATGCATCTTCTCAACGTCCAAAACAAGTACAAGCAGATTTGAAAAAACTAAAAAGTAAATACGACAAGTTAAAATCAAAATTCAAAACTGATCTTTCGAAAGATACTTTGCCGTCAATTTTATCACTTGGGAAAACTGACTTTAAGCAACTAGATATAGCCGCATTAGAGTCTAAGATTAGACCTAACGTTGGTAAAAGTAAAAAAACAGAAACTATTTTTTCCAGATTGAAAATACAAACAGGTCTTAATGATGATAAGTCAATTATTGAAAAGGTACAAGATTTTATTTCATTACCAGCAAGATCAAAAGAATTTGCCAGATGTTATTTGGAAATTTTTGATTCCTTACGTAGAAATGAATCTAAAGCCATTTATATTAATGGTAGATCAGGTAGTGGCAAAACTTCAATTGTCAAGAAAATGCTGGTTGAACTAGAAAAGTCCAGTGATTGTAAAGAATTAGCCCTTTTCACAACTGTTATATTAAACCGTAAGAGTGTGGGTGAAGATTTCTATAGATATGTTTGGGATAGACTATCTAGTGATGATGATATTGTGACTAGTTCCAGTGCAGCCGAGCGTTCATTGGAGTTCTTTTTCACATCAGTAGATAAGAATAGAAAACGTCATACTGTGATTATTCTTGATGATTTAGATGTTTTATGCAACGAAAGTCCTAATTTATTATGCAATTTTTTCCATTGGACCACTTATCCAAATTCTAAATTGATTGTTATCTCAGTGGGTCAGAATCCTGATCTAATTAAGCAAACTTTGGGTAAACATGTCCTTGCTGGGATCAATTATCATAATATTCCATTTGATAATTACTCCAGTGAAGAAATATCGAATATTGTCCAATATAGACTGAAAACGCTAAGAAATAATTCTAATTTCAAAGTCTATCAAGTTAAAGATACAAAAAATTTAGTCTTTGAAAAGATAAAAGATGATGATAATCAAACCAGTGGTACGGATGATGAGTATAAGATTGTTAATGTCTACATCGATGATAAAACGATAGATGAAGCTTGTAAACAAATTTGTTTGACAAACAACGATGCTGAAGCTGCTCTTCGTGTTGTTGATGATGCAAGTGATTATGTTATGAAGGAATATATTGCCATTCAAACTACAATTATGAAACGTAATAAAGGGCTAGCTGTCACTAAATTACCTGATAGTCAAGAAATTAGTTTAAACGCTATATTGAAATCCTTGAGTCAGACCAACGATATTGTGTTAATTGATATGGTCAACAAATTATCATACATAGAAAAATTGTTTTTGTTCAGTTGTCTGGTTCTTGCCCGTAGCAAGAAGACCTTAATTCTTGAAACTGAAGACATATATGAGAAGATGACCCAATTAGTCAATAGTAACAAGACCAACAGATTTGTTAGAAGTATCTTACGTGTCTTAATGGCTGATTATGATTCAATTATAGGTGAAAAAAACCTTCGTAGAGACATGTTTGAAATGTTAAATTGGAACAAGATTATTATGAACATGGTTTCGTCTCAATTCTTGGTGATTGTCAAGCAAGACGACGAGAACGTAAATCATATCAACAGTATCAAGATGAAGATCTCCCTTTCAGACCTGAGCAATGGTTTGGATTTTTCTTTGATTGTTTAAGCCATATCATGCAGTCTCCCTCATTCTGTAAGTAATCAAGATCGATCATATTCAAATATATCTATATATAGTGTTTTATAGTAAATGTCTTCGATATATATTTTTGTGTTATTATAATCATAATTTATAACGTGAAAAAAAAAAATATTTATTAAAGCCATTAAAGTTACAACTTGCAAGAAACACCACAAAAGTAAAGTAGAGTGAACCATAGCCATGGTGGATCAAAAATTGTTTCTAATAGCGTGTGTTCATGCTAGTAATGGGGATTACAGAAAGTTGAGCAAAATTTATAGCAAATTTCAAGGCTCTCAAGAATTTATAAATGCAGTTGTCGTGTTATGGCCAGAATTAGATGATCCATTAAACTTGAAGTTCTTGTTTAAAGCGGATAGTGATGAAACAGATATTGGTACCAATGACAATGATTTAATTGTTTTTGAAGTTGCAAGTTACCCAAGTTTCTTATCAATTGTTGAAATGGATGAGAATACAGTTCATCAAAGATATGAAGAAATTCAACAATACGTCAACCACAAATTAAATATATTGGGTCTTTCTGGTACCAAATTCAATTGGTTCCAAAAAAGAGTGATAATATGTAATGAAATCAGCTCAAAAGCCACATTGACTTACAAACCTCTATGGGATATCATTAAAGGTCAAGATGAATCCATCGATCAATGGATAAATGGTATTGTGAAACCATTAGCTCATTATAATGAAAGACTACACACGGAAATTAAGATTCGCGATTTTGAAAAGGTTGTGTCCAATGAAAGTCAAATGTCTGAATGGTTCAATGCTGATGACTCTGCTATCCTAGAAAATGAATTGATCCCATTTTTGAAATATAACAAGTTATTCTATAAATCATTCCTTAATGACAAGTATAACGGTAATAATTTTAAGATTACTGATATACCACAATATCATAGGCTACAAAAATTGTTCCAAACTTTCATCCAAGAATTTAAAGATGATCAAACTGAAATTGAAATGAAAACATTAGAAATTATATTTGAGAACAGTAATAATTTGACCTCATTTATTAGTTTGAGAGAAATTGAAGCTGATTTTTTGAATAAGATTGATGAAAATATAGAATTAACCAATTATTCCATTAAAAATAAAGATGTCAAAATGTATTGTGAAGTTGTTGAACAGTATTCTTCAGTATCAAATTATAGTTTATTAGAACTATACGGTATCACTCAAGAAGATAAAGATGCTCAATTCTCCCATTTTACCTCATTATGTGAAAGAGTACTAGATAAAGATGAAAGTCATCTTGAAAGATTATTGAATCCAATTCCAATTTTTGATAAAGTAAAAGTTGATGAGGCGGAAGACAAAAATAAAATCATAACCACTTTAATGGAAACTACATTACAGCTGGAGAAATATCCACTTATACCCAGAATTTTCTCTTTAACAAGTGAAAATTCACATTTATTAACCATATTGGTAAACACATTTTGGCAATATTTCCATAATGCCAATGGGATGAACACCATTGAAATGTCTAATGCTGAGAAGGTATTGAAATATGTTAAACAATATGACATTACTCATAAATATGCTAATAGGTTAAGTCAATTGATTTCACTTTGTCATGATTTATTTTTATCCAAGCTTTGGAAATTTCAACGTAACGATAGTAAGAAAAGAACACAACCAAGTCAAATCCTAGAGTTTCATAATTCACCAATCGAAATTATTAGAATTTTGATGGAATTAAATCCAAATTTTTATCAAAATGATATTAGACAAGTGACATGGTCCCTTTGGGAAAGGATTTTGATCAGTTTACAATGTCCTGAGAAGGAAACAGATTATATGGATCTTTTATCCTTGCATATTGATTATTCCTTGGTGTATAACGATTTCATATATGCATCCAAACACATTGATAGACTATTACAAGATGAGGTTAATGGTAAGAGACATTGGCTAACAATTTTCCAAGTGGGTAAATATCGTTCTTTTGAAAATGATAATATTAATCTTGATATGATAACATTACAAATGAACATATTAAGTCGTTTATTAAGAGTTTGTCCCGTGGAAGAGGTAGAGATTGTTACTAATCAATGGAATGCATTAAGTTTACAAATACAACAAATTGATTTGAATGCTGATGTGAAGATCAATAATAAAGATGATTCAATATCTAAATTATTAACTAGTTTTGTCTAATAGAATGTAAATATATTACATAGTGTTTGGAAGTATGAACATGGATTACTTATCTACTGATTTGATTACTGATCATTATATACATGTATTTTTTGTGTTGATTTGATAAGTATATGAATATATTTATATGATTATTTATATGAGGTGTTTTTTTTTTAAAAAATGATTATTCTTCATTAGAAGATATTAATTGATTAATGTATGATTTCACAGTTGTAACCTCATTTTCCTTTGGAATTAATCTAGTTGGATCAGATCTTAGATCTTCTACGACAGAACATGCTTCTAAAGTGGCTTTAACGTCATTTTCACAGGAAAATATAACAAAACATTGAGCAATGTCGGTTAATGGTTGATTCCCCCATTTGGTTTCATACCAATCCTTAACTTGGTCGTCTTTCGTAGATAACTTTTGTAATTTCAAATTAGCAACACATTTTAAACCTTCTACAAATGTTTCATCAATGACTGTATTATCTTCAATAGTCTCGTTGATACCATATACAGCCCATTGGAAACGTTTCAATTGTTCCCAGTGTTCTTCTGAATCATTTGTCGATTCCATAAATTCCTTGGAGAATGATTGTATTAAATCTTCTCTGTCTGCTGAGTCCATGAAAGCTCTTGTAAAAGCATGGTCTCTTTCAGACAATACATGTCTAATTCTCCACATTGTGGTTCTTACACGTTCATCTACTGCCACAAAATGATCACCTTCAGTGTGTAAACCAGCTCTGATTAAATGAATCTCTCTTGCTAGTTTATTTCTTTCTCTTAAACAATTATACCAAAGAGAATGTAGATCATTAAATGATTTTCTTCTTAATTCTGGGATAGACCATGACCTTGAAGTAGTGTCTAATTGTTCAGTGGGTCTTATAAATTGTTTATCATGAAAGAACTGCCATAAAGGGTGAGTTTCAGGACATTCAATATTATGTCTTGTTGGTGGGATGGCTTCTGCCACTTTTAAACCTGGAGTTGGTTTCAAGGGGAACAGTGGAGGTTTAGGAACTTTTTCTTTAGCCACCCTTGGTGGAGAATATTTGGTTCTTGCCAATACGGAAGAGAAATGATGGAAGGGACGAATCGTCACCGTTCTTTTTGCCAGGGGAACAGAAGTTTGTTTCAAAGAAATCATGGTGTGGCTTGTCTAAGTTTTAATCTCCTTGTTTCTATACACTTATTATTGCACTATTCAAATTACTCTAAACAACGATATCAACAAGGTCTCTGTTGGTACTATCTCTGTCTCTATCACTCTTGTGTATAGTCTCGGTAAGTCCCGTAACCTTCTTATTCGATCTCTTGAACTTCCTTCTTCGAGAAATTAATATTTAAGAAATTGAAGAAATGAATATTTAAAGGATAAAGCGATGAGCAAGAAAGAGACTCTACAATTTTGACAGAAGAACAACCCACCAGAAGGCTAGAAAAAACGCAAGGATGACAGAAGAGATTAAGTTAGGTTTGACCTGTGATATGCACGTCCATGTGAGAGATGGGAAGATGTGTGAATTAGTGGCCCCCACAATTAGAGACGGTGGTGTCTCTATTGCATACATCATGCCAAATTTACAACCACCCATCACTACAATCGAACAAGTCCGTCAATACAAGAGTAAACTACAAGAGTTATGTCCAAAGACCACTTTTTTAATGAGTTTCTATCTATCCTCAAAGTTGACTCCCGATTTAGTTCAAAAGGCTGCTCAAGAGAAACTAATACAGGGGATTAAATGTTATCCCGCTGGTGTGACTACAAATTCTGCCGACTCTAATGTGGATCCAAACGATTTCTCACAATTTTACCCATTATTTGAAGTCATGCAACGTGAGAGGTTAATTTTAAATCTTCATGGTGAAAAACCTTCCTCTGAACATGATGATATTAATGTGTTAAATGCCGAATCTAAATTCTTACCAGCTTTATTGAAATTACATGCTGATTTCCCTAATTTAAAGATTGTATTGGAACATGCCACTACAAAGGATGCCATTGACACTATTAACAAGATTAATGATGGAATTACTGACCCTTCAAAAGTCCGTGTTGTTGGGTCCATCACTGTTCATCATCTTTGGATCACCGTAGATGATTGGGCTGGTAATCCATTAAATTTCTGTAAACCTGTTGCCAAGTTACCAAGTGATAAGAATGCATTAATTCAGGCTGCAACCTCTGGAAAACCATGGTTTATTTTTGGTTCAGATTCTGCTCCACATCCAGTAGACAATAAATCAAAACATACTGGTGTCTCTGCCGGTATTTTCACTCAACAATATGCTCTAACATATTTAGCACAAGTATTTGAAAAATATGATTCCTTAGATAAGTTATCTGATTTTGTGTCAAAGTTTTCATTACAGTTTTACAATGTGGATCAAAGTTTAATACAATCACCAACTGATAACATTGTGCTTTACAAACATAAACATAAAGTGGATACTAAATTAGTCTCTAAGGATGGTCAAATTACTGTTATTCCATTCATGCCTGGTCACGAATTAAATTGGGATGTTAAGTTTGTCTAAAAAATAAGTAGTGAATTGTTAAATTATTAGATTATATATATTTTTTGTATGTGTGTATATGACTGTGATTTTAAATACATTTCCCTTTAAGCAGCAGCGTCTGCCATAATGATATCATTATTTTGTTCGTTATCATCTTCTTGTTCTGGGGTCTTATCGTTGCTATCACGACTTTGTTCATCTTCATCATCAGCACCTGGATTCAATAAAGCAACAATCTTGTCAAAAATACTTTTATCTTTATCACTTAGTTCATTTAGCGCTAACCCAGCTGGATTCTTCTCCTGAAGCCAAAAGAAATATTTCTCATTAGAAGAGAAAACCAAGGCAAAAACTCTAGCATCGGGACAGGATTTCACATGGATCCAAGTGGTTTCACCTGGAATCAAGATTAATTGAATTGGATCACTAGCATGACCACTGGTGCTACGGTCTCTTGTGCTCCATTGGAAATCCCAGAAGCCCATTTCATCATCATCTTCATCTGCCTCGTCTACCATCTCGTCATCTTGTCCACTAGGACTAATTGTGATGGCACCTTGCATTGGTTCTGGGTGGCACATCTTGGTTTCTTCATCAAATGTGGCAATCCCAGCTCTGAAACTAAAACTTTTACTCATTGCTCGTTATGTATGTATTTTTATATGCTATAATAAAATGCCACTTATGTGATTTGATTCTCTTTATACTGACTTTTCTCTTGTCTGTCTAACTCCCTTTGGTGTTAAATTAACACTTCATCTTTCAATCTTCAAATTTGAAATATTATTTTCATTAGAAATTATTTTTATAAGGATATTTCATCACAAAAGAGTTTAAATACAAAAACAACCACATTGCAACAGAAGCAAAGAGGTTATTCAGATGCGTTGGCACGCCACAGATAAACTATTACACGCTACTTTAAGCAGGTCCTTTGTTCCGCTTCAAAAACACCCGGAATTGGTCTACACCTCGTTGTTTTATCAAGACATATATATAGGTGCTGAACTTTATATTTTTGCTCAAACAGAAGATGAAAAATGGTGTAGAGCATATTTGTGTTCACGTCCCATGCCAGAAGACTATATCTCGAACTCGACTAGTCACATTGGCCAACAACTACCAGATGTGATCCCCAGAATTGTGATCGTGCCCCGCAAATATATTATTATCCATGATTCTTTACCCATTGATCAAATCTCTTTCTTTAAAAAACCTGAACCAAGTGATTTCACATGTTTACTGGATGAAAAATGTGATTCTCCATCTTTATTTCAAACTCTTAATCCCAAGATGTATCATGTTACAGATTCAGGTTCAGATTCCTCTATAAATAACAATTTATCAGGTGTCACTTCGACAACTTCATCTTCTGGTTCTTTAAAGGGTGGTGAAGCTGCTATTTTAAACACTAAGAGACCTACAAAGCCTTCTTTCCCGTATTTCAGATTTCAAGATAGACCTATCCAGGATGAAATGGGTGTTATGTTAACGGTTCTATGCTCACACATTTATGTCATGTATTCGAGTAACGAATTTATCATTTATGATAATTTAATAAAATTGTATCATAACATTGATAGATTAAGATTTAAATTGAAATATAATTTGACTACCGAAAGGGATAAAGTACGTATCATTAGGACCTCGTGTGAATTGTTAGCACAAATATCAAAATATTTCTCTACAAAGGGTAGAACTAATAAATTACATTTAACGGCAAGTTCAAATCTAGGTTCAAATTTAATAACCGACACAGGTTCGATTATCTCAACGACTAAACATAATCCGATGTTATCAGATCCATATGGGTATGAAGGAATTTTTGCTAGAGATATTGTCACGGGGAACTTATTACAATTTAATGATTCAAGTTTGAAAACAATTGTGTCCAAATCACTTGCATATGGGTTAACAAACTCAAATCTACTTTCATTATCTATGCATAAAACAGGTACTTCAGATAGTAATTCAATCCAATTAGCATTTGATAGTAAATTACATCAATTTTTGACTACCAATGTGTTAATGGATTTCCAAAACATTATCAGCGATCCATCAATCAATGATCCTAAATTAGATAAGATTATTATGTCTGTATATCTGATTAATAAAGATCAAGAACATCTAACGGAGCCGTTCCATATTGACTTGAGAAATATCAATCATCAAACTCATCAATACTCAAATAATTTCATTTTGGATACAATGTCTACTGTTCTTTTCAAAACTTTACCTAGATCAATGATAGATAACGACAAGATATATTTAGTTGTTATCCTAAGAGAAGAGATTAAGATTGCATTTAAGAATAATGTTACTGCATCATCTTTTAAAGCACCATTCATGTTAATAGAGGATCCTACTGTTGACAGTAGAGTTCATAAAATTAAAAGAGGTGTTTGTATTGGTATTACCGATATTACTTCTATTTTCATGAGAGATAAATTGTTTAATAACAATACCAACGTCGATGAGAATGAGGATATATCACATAAAGTTAAGGTAAACCTTTACACCTCATTGCTTGAAGATGATAACCAAGAAAAGTCAGATAATAAATCTACAAATGCTTCTATAAACAGTTTGAAGCCACTTCATTTAAATCATGGGTGGGGGTCAATTATCCCAAATATTTTAAATGATTCTACGAGCGCTATTATTGTTAATCCCCGTGCTATATCCATCAATGTTACTATGAAGGAACTACCTTCAAATTCTTCATCTTTTAATGTTTCATCGTTAATCATCAATTCTACAGAAAATTATGGTAACACAAATGCAGATGACAAAGTCGAAAAGATGTATTTGAAAATGGGTAAAGTATCATTATCTGGTGTTACCAAACGTGTCACTAATATTAGAAATGTTGTTATTAAAACAGTTTCCGTGAGTAAGAATTTGAAATTTAATAAAAATTCCAATGAAACTAAATTAAATTCCTGGACATTTACTTCAGTTTCACCAGGTGAATCTATCAATGAAACAACTACAATAACAAATATGAAAACTTCTAAAATAGAATCTTTAAGAGTGCTGGCATACTTAAATGGGTATTTAATGGCTCAAGGTGTTCTACCTATTATCAAAAATGGAAAGGTTATTGAGTTCCCAAAGGGGAAAACTATTCAACTATCTTCTTCACAGGGTAATACCATTATTGATTTAGAGGTTACCACTTCATATTACGGTCACTACTTCAATACTCCAAGTATATTAAGAGACTTTAACAGATTATTGGTGACTACCGAAGGGGATCCACAAGATGTTAATGTTGAAGAATTCAAAGAAAAATGTGAAAAAGTTTTAAATTCTGTTGAACATCTCAACATAAACAGAGCTCTTAGACATTTTGAAGATATTATAATTCAATATTTAAAATTACTCGAGCAAGTTGTTTCTCTGGAACTTTTAGAAACCAAATTACCAGAAAATATTGTGCTTTCCCTATTGAAATATTTTAAACTGACTGTTAGTAATAAGGATTACGATTGTAAAGAGAAGTTTTTCAAGTTTTTTGAAAGGTATTTGAAATTGCAAGGTACCCTTCCACAAGTGGGTGCTTTAATATTAAAAGAATTTAGCAATTTGTTGAATGATAAACATTTAATTGAAACAGATGAGATTAATCTTGTTTGTATACAGAGTATGTTTTTATACATGTTATCCTTTATTGCAATGGATGATAAGGAAGAATGGGGTCAATCTTGTGATGTCTCTATAGAACAAGTTTGTGACTTTATTAAGCTTCCAGATAGTGGTTTATTGGCTGGCCAAAACGGACTATTAGATGGATTTGACGCCTGGGTTCAGGGTCTTGATGTTTTCCTTACTGATGATACAATTTTAAAATACACCGAAAATATGATCCAAAGTTCTAAAGAGAGAGAAATATTGCAAGGTATGAATGAACGTAATTTAAACGATGAAGAAATCAGATACTTGAATAGTAAATTTATGCTGTTACAACATGTCATCTGCCATAAGAAACTGAAGGCAAGATTCTTTGAACAAGAGAACGTTGACCCAGTTGCCTGCAGGTTTTTAAGGAAATCTATTGAATGGGTTTTAAGGTCTTCATTAATATTAGGTAAATCGCACCCATCCATTTTAACGTTAAGATTGTCTAATACGGTGTTGATGTATATAGCAGAGCATATTAAGGACAAGAAAATTATGAGGAACATGTTGAGACTAATTCCAACGTGTTGTACTTTCTTTATCCACATGAAAAAGTATTGTAAAGAAAATGGTCTGTTGAAACCTAAACGTACTTTCAATAACTTATTTCCAACTACTGTAAACCCTATTAGTATTCCAATGGATTCGATTGTAAATGACGATATTGTAGTTGAGGTATTGCTAGAAATAGCTACAATTATTTGCCAATTAGCAAAGATTGCTTCTAGAATATATGGAACAAATCCATCTTTTGAGGCTATATTGGAAGAGTGTAAGTACGACAAAGAATTTGATTCATTATTTTTTGTTACTGAAATGAAAAAGGAATACGCTTTTACTATTACTAGAACAGTTAAGACTCTTATCACAGGTGACTATTTTTCAGCAAAGAGGTTATTGGGTATAACAGCTCTAATGGCTAGATGTTCCATTAAGTTATTAACTCTTTGTAAAAAATTTATGATTGGAGAGTGTACTGATATTGAATCTTCTACTCCGGAAGCCGAAATCAATAGAAAATTGTGGGTGTATTACTTGAAATGTATATTGATGGTTTCAAACCACAAAGTATCTGCATTATTAAAGTTGGCGATAATTCCAAGAAAGGCAGTATATGGAATTACAGGTGATTTAAAGAAACAGATATCTCATTTGTTAGATTCAACTTGGGATGCCCTTGGGCAAAGTGACTATGATGCAGAACTAGAAAGAGATTGCGGTATAGGCCATGTTTCAAAGGGTCAATATAATTTGATTTTTGATAATCCAATATTGTTAAGAGAGATTATGATATCATCTTTTCACAACCATATTGACAGTACCAAAGTTTGTTGTAAGATTATTTGGAGTTTGGTTATTTCCAGTTGGAAACATATGGGTAGTTTGCAACCTCTCCTAAACATTAGTATTCCTGAATTATACAACGCTTATGCTGAAGGTAGGTTACTCATTGATGATGAGGAGTTAGACAAATATACACGTTGCGTTATGTTAACAGTTCATATTCCAACAAAACATCCTTTGTTCAATGCAAACTTAACATTCTTCCAAGAGTTACTTGGTTTCCTACAAATCGTTACAGAATTATATAAATTACCAGAACTGGAAGAATTTGATGAAGATAGGGTAGCTCGTCACATTGAAATGTTTAGTTATTTTATTGATGCTAATCGTCCTGAACTATTCCATAAGTTGATCAATGATATATTTATCCATTCCATCAAGAAACATGACTATGTTCAGGCTGGGTTAAGTTTAGAATTATTAGCTAATACATATAGCTGGGATCCAAATGATTATCTACCATCAGCTCAGTACCCACCCTTGCCTGAACAGTCTTCATTTGAGAGAAAAGAATATCTTTATAAGGAAGCTGCTAGAAACTTTTCCCGTGGGCTGAAGCTAGAAAAGGCATTGTCTGTTTATAAGGATTTAATTAAAGCTTACGATGAGATCAACTATGATTTGAATGGTCTAGCGTTTGTTCATGACCAAATTTCTCAAATTTACACTGAGATGCAAAGTATTGACAGATTAGTTCCAACTTACTTCAAGGTTTCGTTTATGGGGTATGGTTTCCCACTGGCATTAAGAAATAAAATATTTATTTTTGAAGGTCTTCCATTTGAACATATCTCATCAATGCATAATAGATTATTGAAAGTTTACCATGGTTCGACAATAGTTAATACCCAAGAGGAGACAGATCAATTATTGGCTAAGACTAAGATGGGTAAATTCATTAATGTGGTCACTGTGGAACCTCAATTAGAATTATCTGAAGAATATATTAGTCGTACCAAGAATTCTTTGATCAATAATCGTGTTAGACTTTATGTGGAAAATAGAGATCTAAGAACTTTTAGAAATTCAAGAAGATTACCTGGGTCAAAGAGTATGACAGATTTATGGGTAGAAGAATATACCTATACAACAGTTGATACATTCCCAACTTTAACGTATAGATCATTTGTGGAAAGTATACGTAAAAGAAACTTATCTCCAATTGAAAACGCAGTTAGGACTTTACAAACAAAGATTCAAGATTTGACGGGGTTAGAAAATATGTGTTATAAAGTCCTGAAGGATCAAGATGAATCATTGAATATCTTCAAAGAATTATCAAGAAATTTGACTGGTACTATTTCAGCCCCAATCAACGGTGGTATTGCAGAATATAAAGAGTTCTTACAGGAACCTAAATGTCAGGATTTCAATCCAGATGATATTAATAAACTAACGTTACTATTTGATCAATTGACTGTGGTGTTGAGTCATTGCCTAATCTTACATGAGAAATTACAACCTGTAAATCAACCCCCAGAGAGTCATAAAATTTTGACAGAATTGTTTCAAGAGAATTTTGGTAATGAAATCGAACGTAATCATATCAACCTTGCTGAATTAACTGTGGAGGATATCATTAAATACAAGACCACCAACACTGTGACAAACCAAAGAGAAACCTCTAGCCGTAGCATGTTAAGAAAAACAACTGCCCCGAGAGATCCATTCAAGTTACACCATAACAGAACACATACAATGTCCTTATCCAGTGAAAGAAACATTGAGCACGACGATTCCTCATCTTCTATCTCATTGACATTCAACACAAACAATACAGACAGTCTGGTTAACAACTTATTGAATGCCACAGACCATTCCTCGAGAACCAATATGACTGGAGTATCAAACCCATCGTTATCCACTAGATCATTACAAAGAGCCATAACTCATCTCGGGAGCAGTCTAAGCAGTCTGGAGCCAAACTATAAGTCAGGTAACGAATACACTTCCTCACCAGACGAGTCCATGAGGCTTCTATGATTAATTTTCAGCATCTGGGTCTGGTTAAGAACCTATTGCTGTCGAATCGGTATTATCGTCACTGCGCACGACACCCAAGTCTTCAACTTTAGCAATTAATCATCAGAAATTTGATCTTTAAACCATTTGTGATTCTTAAACAACCCTGCGATCGCGAAGAGAGGACAAGCAAGAAGAGTCTGATAACCAATCTGTGTATACGTTAAATAGACATTTTTATAGCACTAACAGTTATACGTATTATATAATTAAACAAAAACTTATTTTGTTAAATTATAATTGATTACCTCTACCCCAACTCATAAAATTAAGGATATATATTCACAAAAAATGTTAAGAAGTGTGCTACGTGTTGCCTCTTTAAGAGTTTCCTCTCCATCCTCTGCAATGGCCATGAAATCTGGTGCTATTGTGGGTAGCAGAATGATCCATTATTCTATGTCTAATCGCACTCCAGGGGCTCAATTCCAAAAATTACAACCAATCCGTTTCTACTCTGCTGCTGCCTCCAATCTAAGTAAGGACGATGTCTTGACAAGAGTCAAGGATGTTATCAAGACTTTCAATAAGAACACTGATGCAGAAAAAATCAGTTTAGAAACTGCTTTTAACAAGGATCTAGGGTTAGATTCATTAGACACTGTGGAACTATTAGTCGCTGTAGAAGAAGAATTCGAAATTGAAATTCCAGATAAGATTGCTGATGATCTAAAGACTGTGGGGGAAACTGTTGAATATATCTTATCCAACCCAGAATCTAATTAAACTTAATGAGATTTTAGTTTGAAGAAGTGATTTTTTCTGCTTTTATATTTTTATTTGTATGTATTCCATTTATTCCTGTATCTATCTAATCACAATAAACAAACATCTAAAATTATATTAATAATTATATGTGAGCTGTTAACTTTATTTTGAAATATAGCTATATAAGTTTAATGTTATCCTCAAAACCTTCTGACAGAATAATTCATTGAATATAAAGGTGTGAAATCATCAATTTCATTTGGCCATATGTTTCCAGGTAAAAAATTCCCATTTTCTTCTAAGAACTTCTGCCGTTGTGTCAGATCATCGAATTCTAAAGTTTTCAATTTCTTATCACACTCTTGCAAAATGTTTTCCATCATTAAAGCCATATTATTCCTTCTCTTGGATTCTTTTAGAAGATTTTTATAGCTTTGTTGAAACTGTTCATAAAATTCAAATAACTCTTTGATTGTTTCAATATCATGTTGACAAGATTTTTTAAAATTAGAGATCAAATTTGCTATGTCTTGAAAAATATTCAAATATTCGTTGTACTTAGTTAAATCATTCAAAAGTTTAGTGATTTTACCCTTTATTGAGTTGTTTGTCATCTTTTTTTGATCTAGCAGTTTACCAGATTTGGCTAAAACTCCTTCTACATCATCAATAATTTCGAATATAGTAGTTAATATTGATGGTAACTCATCATTATCTTTCTTAACAATTTTTAAAAGTTCAAGATAATCTGTATCGGATATAGAGGTATTCATTTGTGAATTGCTATTAGTCTGTATAGGATTCGCTTGACTCTTACTATTACTTTGATTTAAGCCATCTTTTCCACATAACAGTTTACATCGATCAAAATGAGTTGTTAAAGAGATCAATATTGAACCGAGATCATTTTCAGCCTCTATCAATTCTCTAGGATATATTTCTAATAATGTGATTAAGTCCGAATTTGTCATATTAAACTCAGTCTTAATAACAGTTTGTAAATCTCTTAATCTATTATCTATAAGCTTATCCTTTACCTTCTTGTTCAGTTCGTTATATTGAATTCTGATGTTGTTAATATGTTTTTCTATATTTGGGATTTCTTGAATCTTATCTCGTAATAAGTATACATTATCTTGTGTAATATAATCTGCTAAATTGTATTCCTTATCGTCCGTTGTTAGCCCTGTGGAAGCTAATAAATTGGGTGTACTCTCCAATTTTTTCATCTGATTATCAATTCGACCTTGCCATAGTCGCATTTGATCAGTTAGTTGGCTCATTATATCATCCCCCCATTGTTTCTGAATCAGATTATCTTCAATTCCGATATGTAAAATATTATCGTAAAGAAATTGACATTGTTTTATAGTACAATCACCAATGAATTTAATCTTGTTCACTTGTGTTTGCCATTGGGATAAATTCTTTGTTTGAACTTGAATCCTCAACGAACATTCATAGCAAACAGATTGAGCTTCGACCAGATGTCTAGTAGCGTTATCTAAATAACCTTTTGTATCGGATGGATCCATTATTATAAACAGTTGTTTTTTGTTAATATGTTTTCTTTAACTATTTTGGTGTTATAGACACATCAGTTCTTGTTAAATAGCCTGTTTGTGTGCTTCTCTTTTGTCTCTTCAAATTTCATTACTGCCAAAGTTCTTTTAAAGTATAACCTTTAAATTTCATTTCATAATTTAAAGATTTATTAAACAGCAAAAATGAACATTGAAATATCAACTTAAAGCATCGATAGTAAATAAATATTTGAGGGACACGTCTAATATTAGACTGTATATAGACTATAAGTGATGCATAATAGGAATGTTGGTTTTAAGAGGCCAAAATTGGATTCAACAAGCTCTTCTAATGAGAATGAATCAAATTCCATTGAAATGACCAAAAAATATGGTATTGGTGCGAAATTGTTAGCCCAAATGGGGTATGTTAGTGGTCAAGGTCTTGGTTCAGATGGTAAAGGTATATTCAACCCGATTGAAGCGGTTAAGAGACCTCAAGGGAAAGTTGGGCTAGGTATGTTATCATCGACAGCTGATAGAATTAATAGACAGGATGATGATTTTTATTCAAGTGAAGATGAAAACATGAATTCGTCTAGTGATGAGGACATTTCAACATTAAAAACCAATGCTATTAAATCTCTTATTAAGAAGGATAATTCAAAATTTGTGGCATTTAACAAGAAAGGGACAGTCACTTTAAACAATTCAGAAAGATTAAAGCTTCTTAATAAACTAAGAGGTTTGGAAATCAATGATCCGAACATTAACATTCCGTCTGTATTGAAAGAGGATCTTGAAAATAAACCAGAGATTTCAAAAGATATGAGATTAGAACTACTGGATATTGTTCAAAAATTAGAACATATTGAGTTAAGACTAAAATCATTAGATTTAAGAATACCTAGTTTGAAAACAGAACAACAACAAATAGAATCTACAAATTCTATTTTGTTACAACTTGATGAGAATATTTCTAAGTTGGAGTTGTTGCCAAATGGTGAGTTTTTACAAACTTATATTGATAAAATTATGCAACTACAGGACGATGATGTATTGGATTCATTAATGGCAAAACTTATAAGGATTACTTTTTTACAAGAACCGTTTAATTCTGATGATAATTGGATGTTAAAGGATAACATGTTTGAAAAGTGTATATTTCCGATAATAGACACCTTACAATACAGAATTAATGATGAACTATTTTCAGATCGAAAATTAAATAAAACACAAACAGTTATATTCCGAATTGTTCATCCCAAGATTGAAAAGTTAGTTAAAGGTATTAACTTTGAGGATGGGGTGAATTACAAAAGAATAATCACGGTATTAGTGGATTATGAACCCACTTTAAAATACATACATTGTTATGATAACATCTTTGGAGCCCTCATTATGCCAATGCTACTCGCTGAACTATCTAAAACTGTAGCTAATAACGTCTCTGATTCAAATATTACTTGGTTGTTAGACTTTATTTCGTTACTCCCATCTGAAAACATTAAAGAAATTCAAAGTTCACTTCAGCATATTTTCAAATCTTATTGCACCAATTGGTATTATCGAGATCCTGTCATTTCCAGAGAGAATATCACTGTTATTAAAACAATTTTGGAAGATGATCAATATTACCAAATAGTTCAAAGAGAATTCACACCCACTGTAGAAGAATTTGTAAGTAAATATTACAAACTTGAGGTTGAATTGGATGATAATCAAAGAGAAAAAATGGATAGTGGGTTTTTTACTTCAATGGATGTTTTCAGATTTATTAGAAGCATCAAGTATATAATTTATCCTAAGGACTATGATGCGTTTATCTATCTCTTTTTCAATGGTATTAATAAGATATTGTATGATTGGGTTTTCTATTACGGTGATGATAATAAAATGAGGCATAAAGCTGAAAAGTGGTTCAGTTGGTTTATCAATGGTGTTTTCAGCGGATATACAGATAAAAATAAACCTGATTCTAATGAAGTTGCACAAATTAAGATAACAAAACAGTTTCTTGAAAATATTGACAATAATTCTAACCCAATTCATGATGAATTTTTCAGTATAGTTGAAGTTCTAATTTCTAATCTACTGGGAAATGATGAAAATGAAGATTCTACAAACAAAAAAAAGAGTGATGAGAATTATACCATAGACACCATACCAATGAGAAAGGTTGCTGTTACTTTTAAAGAAGTTGTTGAAGATTATTGTTTTGCAAATGGTTGTATCTTAGAGAAATTATCTAATAAATACACTGATATTTCAATTGGTTCAAGACACTCTGTCTTAGTGCCCATTTTCCAAGTAAAAAATGGATCAAAGAATAGAAATATCGCCATTAAAGACGATATATTATGGGTAGAAGGGAAAGATGGAAACTATGTTCCAACCTATCTACGGGATTTCAAGCTGTAGTATTATTATATAGCCGTTTTTTGATGGACAAATAGAAATAGATAGATGCATATGAATATAGCAGATATTCACATTAAAATTATATTTGTAGAACCAAACATTCATTATATATTTACATGATGAGATTTGAATCTTAAACTAAATCAAAAGATTCAACTGTTTTCGGTTAATTCGACTTCTTCCATGGCATCACTTGTGTCGTTTTCTGTAGGTTCAGGTTTTGTTTCTGGAACATCTTCAACAAATACGGGCTCTTCTTTTGAAATATCGGGAGTAGGTTCGGGACTAATTTCGATGGCTTCTTCACCATTGACTTCTGGGACGTCTTCAAGAGAAATATCCACCACATTCCCTTCACCTGCAACACCTTTTTGTTCATTTTCCTTAATGATTTCCTCACTGACTTCTTGTTCATCCTTTAATTGATCAGCATAATGTTCAGGATACTTTCTGAAACAATTTTGCATATTTTGGAATTTTTCAACACAATCAATACCCTTTGGATCAGCTTCAGAGTAGACAAAACATGCGAAGGCTTCTTTGAATTCTTCACCACAGGGACCATCAGCCATACCACCTAAACATGGACAATCCCAATTAATTTCACCAGTTTCTTCATTATAAGCACCTTCTTGGTTGACTTCTTCTTCCTTTTCAGCAAATTTTTCAGTATCGACTTCTTCTAAAGCTTTCAATTCCTTGTCTACAGATTCACTAATTTCTTGTTCAGAGGTTTCGCCACTTTCATCCTGTGAAGGCTCCTCTGTAATAACTGGCTCAACTACGGGTTCATCTTCTCTCTTTTCTGGAACTTCCTGAATCATTTCTTTCTTGTTTAAAGATAACTTATATGGAGAAACAAAATATAATGCACCACAGAAGGCTACTAATGATAGAATCTTTGCATTCTTACCATTATTATTGTTTAAATTAGGTTCAGATTCAAATGGCTTCTGTTTTTCTTGTTTAAATCCTTTATTGGAAGAATTGATCTTATTTTCATTTAACTTATTAGTATTTCTAATGTAAGAGGTTGTGTGGAACAACATCTGCGCTGACACTGGTATAACACTTCTTTGAAGTATGAGACCCTTAGTTGGAATCAATTTACTGTTTTTAGCTAATAGAGAACGGTACATCTTATTAAAGTCAATTTAGTAATATTTAGTACTAGAATTTTTTTTTTCGTTGTTTGACAATCCTATGGTTTGTTGATGTAAAATAGTGTCTTCCCAGAACTCTTCCTTCTAATTCACGAATTATTTTATACCAAGGTGTAATCATCTCTTTAAAGTGTTAAATTGTTGGTAAGACTAATCAGATATTAAATAAAAAAAATGGAATGGGCACGTGACATTTAAGGTCATGGCCCTTATTAAAGCACTATTATAGTGGTCAGTTTACCACTTATGGCACTTTAAATGGGTTCTGGTCTTAATAAGTAACATGTTTGAAGTCTATGTTTGTGTAAGGTGAAGGAATAAGAACTTTAAACCGGATTCTACATTTACAAACATTTTATTTTTATAGATTGGTTTTAAAAGGTTGAATTTAAGAAATTGAATAAAATGCGAAGTAGCACTCAATAGAATAAACAAATTATTAAAATTGCAGTATGATCTTAAAAGTTACCTTCTATCCCAGCTATTACTGCACTGCTATTTTTAACCAATCAAGAAATATTGGAGAAACCTACGTTATCAAAAGTTAAACTGCTAAAAAAATTATTACCTTACTATTAAGAAATTAGTATTCTTAAATTTATCAGCTAACCAAAATTTTTCTGCTACTACCTATACTTGCTTACATTGTCTGATTTTACGTTGTACTTTGGTTTTGTGTCAAATAAACTTGATCTTAAAATGGTGTATAGGATTAATGGTGAAAATTCACAATTTTATTGAACGATATTTTTTTTTGTTTTGAGTAACCATATTGTTACAAAGACTTCAGTAGAGTTAAAAAGGATTTTTTTTCAATTCTCTAGTAATATTAGTTATCTCCTATTATATTTGTTGCCCCACACAACAAGTAAACAAAAAATTACTTTTTGGAAAAGCTCGTTATGGAGTAACATAAAAAAAGAGAATTGTTTGCCAACTCCAACCATGGACCTATTTCCATCTGATAAAATTTAGTGTTAATTTTTAAAGATCAGTGTGATATTTGATTGGGTACAAGAGATATCCAGAACTTTCTTGATTACATCAATTTGTTTTGTTACTCATTAGTTTAGTTTAAAATAGAACATTTTATTCTTTTTGTTTAAGGTTCTATTATGAACTTTTTTTTACCAATTATGTCCCTTTCGACAAGTTCTAATAACTACATTCAATGATACAATGGTGAATTAGAAGAGAGAAAATTGCGGCAATCAGGTTTCCATTTAAGGTAACCATCAAAAAGGTACCAATTGTATTAAGGATTAACCACTGCAGCCGCCGATTACGAAGTACAATAATTTCCATAAATAGGATAATTTAGGTAATTACATTAACCTACCCTTTGGGAAACAACCAAAAAATATCACCGGGCGTTACAAATTGTAATTTTCAAACTAACCAGTGAGGGAAAAAACACACATACCGCCAATAAATTGCGGGTTAAAATACTTATTTGGCCTTGCCTGTGACATTTTAAAGTTGTTTTGTACAATAGCATAGCAAAATTAAAGAGATGATATCTAATTGACATGGAACCTTGACATTTTAAACTTTTTAGACAAATTTATTCCATGACATCACCAAGTGAGAAACACAATAGGGTTTATGCAGAGAAGTTTAAATCTGACCAGAAAGCTTGTGCATTACCGAAAACAATAAAAAATGAAATAAAACAACAAAGTACTTGAGTAGTTATTGTGCCATTGAAATACATTGTCATGTATTGTTTCCAGATTTAAAATCCTTTGCTGCATACAATGCTAAAATTTCCTAAAAGTGATATTTTTTCATGACGAAATCTAATGGCTCTGAAAAAACTCTTTACTCAAAAATAAGGTTGAAAATTTAAAAAAAGGCTCATGTTAAAAGGAATTAATGAAATTAGACATTGTTTTAAAGATCATCGGCTTGCTTTTTTGTTTACCTCTAGAATTATTGTTTACCTGCTATTGCATTTTCCTCCGTGATATAGTTAATTTTTGAAAGGAGTAACAACAAACATAACGTGATAGGTGAGCGGTTAATATGCTTATTTGGTTGTTACCTTCTCATTCAAGTGTGTCTACCAGGGTACTCTCAATTTACTGAAGGGGTTTCAACAAGAATTTCGAAATATTCTTCGTAGTTGAAAGATGACTCAACTTGTTTAACACTCCCTACTTATTTTAGCGAAACCATTAATTTGGTTACTACTGGTAATCATTCGAAAATGGAAATATTTTCTAGTTCTTGATCAACAAAAATTTCTTCAAACAATAAAACACAATATTAGCAATCTCTACAATAACATAAAAATACTTTGAATGGATAAAAGTTGATATACGAAAACACTTCGTCACTGTTGCAGTTTGTTATACCCCCCCTTTCAAATGATCTTCCCGTGCTTCCCTTATCGGAAAACACTGTCCTGGAACAGCAGTCAAGCTGGCTCGGTCTGAAGGATGTCACTAGCGCTATCTCATTATCGACCTATTCAAGATCTCAACATTTTTAGGCAAAAGAAAACAATATCCAGATCTCATTTCTTTATGGAAACTATAGATCTCACTTAAAGTTTTCTTTTTCAGGGATGAACAAAATTAAAATGTGTATCAAAATAACAATACATGCAGGATACAGAATAATAGATTTCAAAAGGGTAATACAAACTATTTCTTTACAGGCAATTCTTTTGCTTTTTACAAAAAACTTCATACATATTTTCCATTGAAAAATTGCAAAATTTCTTTCGAAATGAAATAAAGTTGGGAAGAACAAACAATAAACAAATAAGAACAAAATGTTTATCTACTTCTATCGTGGTGAAACCAACGTCTGCATCAACAATAAAAAATTGTGAGAAAATAACGCTTTGTTTTTACAAACTGGATAAGCTCTCTCTTATGAATAGTCTCCAGATTCTTTTCTTTTTCATTTCATTTTAACGGTTTTGGACACAAAAAATATGATAATAGTTGGAAACTTTAATTCAATTTTATGGAAGACAACACCAACTATTCACATTTTTACATATGACCAAAGTTTTAGGTGAGGACCACTGTTTGCCGGCTCATTCGAAACTTTTTTTTAACGTGTTATTTTTATTCTTGGTGATGATTTACCTTAGTTTACTCAAGAAATGCTCTAGTTTTAGGAGATTATCACTTTGTCTCGGAAAGACAATACAAGAGAGTATTCAAGAAGAGTATTGATGTCATCGAGTGCTGAATATAAAGTGTTGAGAAGTTACATTATTTTCTTTGTTTTCTGATAAAGTGGCTTTGGATAAATGATCCGAAAACAACACTTCGACGGAACTTTTACTTAATTGGTGTCTTACGCAATTGATATTCTCGGTATGATATTTGCTTTTCAGGGATATCATTTTTATCAAGATTTGTTGTTTATTTATCCCTCTCACAAACCATTGAATCTGATGGATCCACTGGTTAAGTTTGGGATGCAGATGAGAAAAATAAATCCAATTGTTTCAATGTGTATTATACAATTGATTCCGTTTTCTTAGAAGGTTTATGAAGTAAAATTAATCTAAAACCTATTTTTATCTATAGTGTGATCCCTATTTCGTTAACAAAACTAGAGGAGAACATTCAATATTTTTTAACATTTTATTATTTTTTCATGATCACACTATGGGAACAAAAACAGATATGTTTAATTAATTTACCCAACAGGGTGATGTATATCTTTATGGGCTATCTTAAATATAATCAGGCCACAAACTTTACCATATTTTCTTTATTCATATAAATATATGATGAAATCTTCCACTTTTACCACCTTAATCATAGGTCTTTTCTAATGTAGTTTTACTCTCTTCTTCTTCTTAATTCCCCAAACACCATCAGCAAACTCTATCATTTCTTTTAACTACTAAAATCTACTGAAGTGATTTAATTTTTATTATAGTGTGATATCATTCCAACAAAGAATTTTCCATTTAATTCCAAACATTTTCAAATGTTTGATTTTAATTAAGGAATGATTTTAAATTTGATACTAATATTAATACAATCTCTAATACTTATATGCAGTGCACTAGCCGGTGTTATTCCATCAGCATGTTATCCAATAGGTTCGTCACAGCTGGGTGCCACTGTTAAATTCTATGGGGATAAAGTCAGTTATAGCCAACAAGATTTTCTTTTAGATGGGTACCAAAATAACGGTTTAATCAAAACTTAACCGGTATCACATCCATTGATTACGATTCAGGCTGGCCTAATCCAAAGGTATCATATAATACTCCAGGTATCTCCGTAACTAATTTCACTATGGAAGTGACTGGTTATTTCCTTGCACCACAAACTGGTGTCTACCAAACTCAAGTCGAAGGTGATGATTCCGTCACATTGTTTATAGGTGCTGGTCAAGCTTTTGATTGCTGTGCTCAAACAGTTCCATTTAAAGCTGATACTTTCATTTCTACCAACGTTGGTAGTGCTGGTGCAGGTTTAGTTCCTACCACACATGAAACTTATATGCAAAAGGGTCTTTACTATTCAATTAAGTTGGTCTATATTAACTATATGGAGAGAGCAGCACTGAACTTAGCAATGAAGTTACCTGATGGGTCTAGTCTTGCCGAAGTGGGTCCATATTTACATTCTTATGAAAAGTTGATAATTCAGATAGTGAGTAATGTAAAGTCGTTTCCGTTTCATATTCCTTCTCCACGACCATTGTAAAAACAACCAGAACAAAAACTATCAGAGCTACTGGACCACTTACTGCATATACTACAATTACTACATCCTGTGAAAGTACTTCATGGATCAATGTTGATGATGGTATCTTCCACTATGTTGTTATTGTTGAACCTCCAGTGGGTTTTGTAACTAATACAAGAACAATTTTGATCGATGATATGAATGGGGTGACAGTATCTCGTCCAACCACTTTTTCGACATCATTTTCTACAGATGGAGGGGGTGATACTGATTATGTCGATGAAACTATTTGGATTGCAACACCCCCTCCTTTAACCACCACTTCATATACACAGGGGTATTTTTCCCAAACGATTGCCATTAACACATTACAACGGTAGAATCCGATGGTTATACTACAGAACTAATTCAATATGTTGTCGAAGTCCCTAATTTTACTACAACTACCACATATATTTACGACCCAGTTTCATCATTAACCACAATTTCTGCTTATACCATTAACGATCCTCATTATAACGGTCCAAAGGTTGTTTATATAATCAAAAAACTGAACCAAGCACAACTATCAGATACACGACAGGTAGTTTTGATTCACTTACAACAATTTTTACTTACACAGTAACAGCAGAAGGTCTAGATTTAACAGCCACTCCTGAAATAGTTATCATTATTGAAAAGCCTAATTTAACTGTAACCAAAACATATACTGCAGGATCAGTGCTATCATTAACCACCATTTTAACCTACACTGCTTCTACCCCTGGTACAGCTTTATCAGTCACTCCAGTAATTATCGTTGTGATTGAGAAACCAGAACCATCCACCGTTATTTCTTATACCACTGGTTTCATCACTGGTAATACCACTATTTCCACTTATACTGTCACAACAACTGGATCCGATCTAACTGCCACTCCAGAGGTTGTAGTTGTTGTTGAGATACCGAACCCTTCTACAACAAGTATTTCCTACTTAAAAGACTCTGTGACCGCTGTCACCACTGTATCCACATACACGACATCCTACATGGATGCTGCATACTTATCAATTCCCGAAGTTGTGATGGTAGTTAAAGTACCACAATCTGGTATCTCTGCTGCAACTTCTAATTTGGATAGTGTTTCTTTGTCGAGGTCAATAACTTTAGTCGATTCTCACTCCTCAAGTTCGAAGTTTAGCTTTCCTTTATCTCATGCTACATCATCTCATCCAATTTTATCTACTAAAGATAGTACTACAATGCTTAAATCTGAATCAAGTCATACTTTATCTTCATTTTATTTACATCCAACTAAATCAACGGTAAGTTCATTTACTATAGTATACTATGGTAACAGTACAACACCTCATCGTCGTTCCTCCTCAATAATAACAATAAATCACCCAACTACATTACCTAGTGTAATACACAAATGGACATCTGTCGAACAAAGTACAAGCAGTACCACTTCTGCTCCACAAATTATATTAGCCGAATTAAATAAATTTTCTTTATCTCAAGAATACCTATCATCACAAACCTTACAAAGTTTGAAAACATCTTCAAATCCACAAGGTGCTAAGACTCCACAAGATTTATCAACTCAACAAAACACATTTGCATTATCTACTACTCCTGTTTCTCAGCGTCTACTAGTTTCTCATGCTAACTAGTACTCCAGTAGCCCCGGTAGCCCCAGCATTTGAGCCTGTTCCACAAAATTCGGAGGTACCTCATATCCCACAAGATTCTCCATCTACAAAGGGTCCAGACAGTAATCCTGTCCCACAAAATCCTGAAGGCCAACAAATTGCCCAAGTGCCAGCTGCTTCCCAGAATCCAGAAGTCCTACAAGAAGCTCAATTCCCTGGTATTCCAGGGGGGACAGAAGGTACTGTTAATCCACAGGCCCCAGCTGGTTCTCATGATTCACAAGGTTCTGAAGTGCCTCAATCACCAAACGTCTCACCAACCGTACCTTCTCCACAAATCACTTATGGTGCTAATGTGATTACATCGATTCATGATGGTACAACAAACATTATTAGCCAAGTCACACGAGGGCCAATTTCTTCAAATGAACAACCTTCCTATGATGCTGGTAGCTTTGGTATCAATGACTTGGGTACTCCAAAAATTCCAGCTAGTAATGAAAATATAGATACAAACATAAATATTAGAGGTTCATCAATGGATGGCGCTTTACACACAGCTGAGAATGTAGATTCAAGAGGTAGCTCAATGGCTGCAGAAATGAAAACAGCTAAAAGCCCAGATTCAAGAGGGCTTTCAATGGCCGCTGAAGATAAGACACAATTACAACAACAGACACCCACTAGTATACCAAATGGTATGGCTAGAATCACACTTTTTTCCTACGAAGGTGATGCCTCAATTATAAAATCATCTCCACTGTTCCAGTTGTTGCTTACATTATTATGTATTTTATTTTGATACACCTAAGTACATTTTTATGTTTTTTGTATATAAATTTAATAAATAAAATTCTAAATAGAACCAACCTTACTACCTTCTGAGTAAGCTTTTGGAACGAGGTTTAAAAGACGAGAAAGCTCCTTTGTTTTTTAAAAGATGAAAAGGCGTCGTGTTCTATTTCCATCAATAAAAATGTTTAACAAGAAAAGGGAAAAGATTGATAAAAGGGGAAATTAAGTTCTTGGGTATAAGGTAACTTTTAGCGTATTTCTTCATTGTGACAAAAAAGTCTCCTAGACTATATACAAAAAATTATTGAAAATAAATAATTCATATCATACTATTATTGGAGTAAAAATAAGTGAGAGAGGGATCTTGTCTTTATATATGAAGCAGTAAAATGGTGAGACATGAAATATCGTGTTTAATAAATGATTAGAAACCCTCCGTATATAGAGGAATTAACAAGGGATGAGTAAAAAGGAAACTGGTGTTATAAGTAAACCTTTTAAACATTTACAATAATAAACAAACAAGATATCACTAAATAAGTCAAATACTTTCCAATAGTTAAATTAAAGGTTAAAACTCTAAAGTAAACCATAATTCAACTAAAGATATCTTGGATGGAATTTAATCTAACCAACTACACTTAGCCTTGTCAGATTTAAACTTGGTTTGCTTTATATAAATACCAGAAATAACCCTCCATCATCATTAGTATAACTTCCAAAATAAAATTCTTAATTTAAAAATGTAGTAAATAATTTGATTTTGCATAACACCAGCGTAGGGAACTTCATTGAGAAAACAGTAAGAACAGCAATATATTTTGGATCTTTGATGTTGATAGTACATTTATTTTAAGCACCAAAATTTTCAAAGAAAAATCGTCAATGGTGTACATAATAATTTGACTTGGAAAGGTAGGAGAGGAAAAGATGGGAAAAGAAAAGAAATTGATCTCACAATACCGATCTGGGGAATCTCTTTAACTAAAAATTCCTAAAGAGGTAAAGATCTTAAAAATATACAAATCTAAACTCATTTTACCTAATAAATTTAATAAGCTCTTCATAACCTCTGCAGGTCTATCTAATACATTGTTCCTGCATTGATAGATCTTCGTTTTCGAATTTATTTACAATGTAACGGGCCTCTATAATGTGTTACCAAAACCGATTTTCTTTACAGCTTTTGAAAAACTAACACCGATTGATTTGATATTAAAATAAAAAGAAATAACCTTCTACCACGGATACACTAGACGAAGTTGTTACAAATCATGTTGTAGAAAATGATAGAGCTACAAAAGCTTTATTATTTCAGTGATTTTTAGTAAGTAGAAGGCATTGAAAAAAGAATACAATAGTTAAGTTGACTTTGAGAAAACAAAACTTCCACAAAGAAAATTCATATATGTAAGAAACGGGCATTAGCCAACCTAAATTTCTAAGTATTTCAAAAAAAAAATAATAACAAACATAGATTCTCCAATACGGAAAGTGTTAGAACTGTAGTTCTACATTTAGCTCCTCCTATTTTGTTTTTGTCTCAAAGAATGTTAAAAGATTCCGTCTATCGCCTCACATTGGAGCCCATACCTGACAATTTGCCGTAAACAATAAAGTAACTATAATTCACTACTATTTTAATCTCAACCTTTGATTTCTGGATGCAGAAAAGTTGTATTTCTTAAAGTTAACGAGTGTGTTATGTACAAAACTGCAAAGAAATTATCTATAAATTATTCATGTTAAAACTAACCGGAAGCCGTAGGTAACAACACATACACGTAGTTACGTCGTTTTTTCTTGTTCAATCACAATACAAGCGTAATATTATTGTAAATTGTAAAACTTCTATTGTTTATACTGAACTATTATTTTGGCCTCCACCTTTTCAAATAAAAATTGAAAAATAAGTTCTTCTACTTCAATATGTAGGAATAACAAGAAAATTTGATGGACCACTCGGACGACAGTCGGCCTTGCAGGTCCCGTTTAGGAAAATGTTATTGCACAAGTAAACATAATTTTCCTTTGCAGGGGCTCTATGTTAAAACGCAAATCCGACTGTGCCTGTAATCATGTTGGCGTTACTGCAGGCAATAGAATGTCATGTAAAACCACTTTTCAACAATCAAAGTTGAGATCACATCCATGTTTTCCCGTCCTTCCGTTCTTCTTTGAATTTTATTGTTAAAACGCCTTGTTGTGAGATCTGAAAATATTTTCTGTTTTTTTAAAGAAAATTAAGAAAAGAAAACGAAAATACTAAAGAGGAAAAACAACAATGACAAATATGGAACATGGCTTTCTTTCACCCTGCTGAAAATAAAATATGTTAACCTTCATTGAGGATTTTCCGAAGGCACCACAACACAATGCACACAGTATACAATTTTTCATTTGTTGAATATATGTCTTTGTTTTCCTTTCTCCCAAAATGACCATGTATTACACGAAGATACACAATACATTGCATAGAAAAAACTTCTGAGCCCTCAACTCACATGCAGTTAGATCCGAGCTCAAACTTTCCGTAAAAGCACTATTGTATGATATCAGAAATATTTCTGTTGCTACCGAGATTGTTATTGTGCTCTTGCAAGTGAGGTAAGAAAAAGTCAATCTTTCTTTCAATTAATAGAAGAATTTGATTAAGATATTCTATAAGTCCATGAAGATATTCTTTCTAGTTCCTTTATTTCAACATTTTTTATCCGATTTTCGCCACTATAGTTATACTTTCTTTTGTCTCTCTGCAGCCATAGGTCCCTTGTAAAATTATACTTTTTATAATAGAATGAATAACCATAACTAATAAAAAGTGACATAAGTAAAAAGTTATAATCCAATTATTACTAAATATGCTGAATACACATTTGTCTAATGTTACGGGCGGATTTTATCAAGATGTTTACATTGTTTACATTTTATTATTTTTTCACTTCTAGAAACTTTTCATGTTGCTGTGAAATGAATTTAACCATGGCAATGCTACTCAGAGATGACGTAGATTATATGATCTACTTTCAAACAAATGTCCTTATTTGCCTGTTATTTTCATCTCGAAATGTCACACTGCCTTATCTTCCCGTTCATGTCTTCTTCCAACATATTTCCAACTGGTTCAATATTCCTTTTTATATAAAACGTTGAGGAAATCGAAATGAAAATTTACTCATGAGATCTTCCTTTAAGAATCTATATGGATCATACTTTATTGTTAGAAATTAACTATCGACCAATTAGTCCAATTAAAATCAACTACATTTTTAAACCCTACCTCTGTTTTTGAAAAGATGATCTCAGATATATTTTTCATACTACAGTTATTTTTTGCATTAGCACTGGCTGGTGTATCACCATCCGCTTGTGATCCTACCGGTAAAGCATCTAAAGGTGCCACTGTTAAATTCTATGGTTATCCCCTACTAGATAAAGTCAGTTACAACCAACAAGATTTTCTTTTAGGTGGGTACCAAAACAACGGTTTAATCACAACTTTAAACGGTGTCACATCCATTAATTACGATTCAGGCTGGCCTAATCCAAAGGTACCATATAATACTCCAGGTATCTCAGTGACTAATTTCACTATGGAAGTGACTGGTTATTTCCTTGCACCACAAACTGGTGTCTACCAAACTCAAGTCGAAGGTGATGATTCCGTCACATTGTTTATAGGTGCTGGTCAAGCTTTTGATTGCTGTGCTCAAACAGTTCCATTTAAAGCTGATACTTTCATTTCTACCAACGTTGGTAGTGCTGGTGCAGGTTTAGTTCCTACCACACATGAAACTTATATGCAAAAGGGTCTTTACTATTCAATTAAGTTGGTCTATATTAACTATATGGAGAGAGCAGCACTGAACTTAGCAATGAAGTTACCTGATGGGTCTAGTCTTGCCGAAGTGGGTCCATATCTATATTCCTTTCCAATTGCTCCTGATTTAAGTGACACTCAATGTAATGCTATCTCTGTTAGCCATTTTTTCTCTACTACGATTATGACGAGGACTAGAACAACAACCATCAGAGCTACCGAACCTGTTGAGGGCTATACTACAGTAACTACATCTTTAAGTACATCATGGGCTAATGATGATAGTGGTGTGTTTGATTATATTGTGGTTGTTGAATCCCCAATAAGTTTTGTTAGTTCGACAGAAACAATGTATAAGGATAATATCAATGGAATTCCAGTATCAAGGCCAACAACTTACTCCACAAACATTGCTACTGCTACTTGGGACGATACAGACTATGTTTATGAAACATTATATGTTGCAACTCCAGAACCATTGACCACAACATCTTATACAGTAGGGTGGTATGATGCTACAATTGCCACAAATACACTACTAACTGTAGAAGCAGATGGTTACACTGCTACCGTTATACAATATGTTGTAGAGGTTCCAGACATCTCCACTACGACCACTTATACTCATGGACCAGTACCATCATTAACAACTATTTCAACTTACACCACGTATGATCCAAATTATGACGATGGTCCGGAAGTTATTTTTGTTATTGAAAAGCCTTTACCCCCTACATCGACTATCTATACCACAGGTGACGTTAGCTCAATAACCACTATTTTCACCTATACAGTAACAACAGAAGGTCCAGATTTAACAGCCACTCCTGAAATAGTTATCGTTATTGAAAAACCTAATCCAACTACAACCACAACATATACTACAGGATCAGTGCTATCATTGACCACCATTTCAACCTACACCGCTTCTACCACTGGTACAGATTTATCAGTCACTCCAGAAATCATCGTTGTGATCGAGAAGCCTGAACCATCCACCTCCACGACCTACACTACTGGTACTGTCACTGCTATTACTACTATCTCCACCTATACTATTTCCACCAGGGGATCTGACAATAGTGCTACACCTGAAGTAGTATATGTCGTTGAAAGACCCCTTCCATCCACCTCCACCACATACATCACTGGTAATGTTACTACCATGACCACTATCTCCACCTACACCACCGCTTACACTGGCGCTGACCTAAGTGCCACTGCTGAGGTTATCATTGTAATTGAGAAGCCGGAACCATTAACCACCACGACCTACAGCACTGGTAATGTCACCGCCCTTACCACTATATCTACATATACTACATCCAACCAAGGTACTGACTCCAGTATGACTCCTGAAATTGTTGTGGTGATCGAAAAGCCTGAAGCATCTACCTCCACAACTTATACCACAGGCCCAGTGCCTGATATCACTGCTATATCTACATACACCATCTCCACCACTGGTACTGACTTAACTGCCACTCCTGAAGTTATTGTTGTCATCGAGATGCCTGAACCATCCACCACGACAACCTACACCACTGGTAATGTTACTTCCATCACTACTATCTCCACCTACACCACCGCTTACACTGGCGCTGATTTAAGTGCCACAGCCGAAGCAGTTGTTGTTGTAATTGAGAAACCAGAACCATCCACCGTTATTTCTTATACCACTGGTTTCATCACTAGTATCACTACTATTTCCACTTATACTGTCAAAACAACTGGATCCGATCTAACTGTCACTCCAGAGGTTGTAGTTGTTGTTGAGATACCGAACCCTTCTACAACAAGTTTTGCCTACTTAAAAGACTCTGTGACCGCTGTCACCACTGTATCCACATACACGACATTCTACATGGATGCTGCATACTTATCAATTCCCGAAGTTGTGATGGTAGTTAAAGTACCAATTTCATCTATTTCCCTATTGGCTACTACTACATCTAAAGATTCATACGAAACCAGTTCTTCAGAGGTTTTTCATGGCACTTCTATTGCCGCTAGTTTTAATGTTGTTACTTCAGTCAAAACTGTTTATTCTGATAATACTCAACCATCCAGTAAAACAAGCACCCCCAACTCCAGCCACATAATGATCTTAACAAGCAGTACTGGTCCTCATAGTGGAAATATAGCTGCCAGTTACAAGATAAGATCACACCCAAGTAATAGCCCAATTACAGAAAGTGTTGCTACTACAAATTTAATGACTACTAACCTTTCTCATAGTTATATGATGGCAGGAAGTAGTAAAATTAGACCACAATTATCTAATAATATATTTTCGTCAAGTTCTCCCAATGAACACACTACGACTCAAATTTCATCTACGTCGGTGACATCTATTAACACTTCGGCTGGTTCTACTGTTTCATATAGCACCAGAAATACACACACTGGGGTGGTCACTGCAAGTGATATAGATCCTCTGTATTCGATGGATACCTCTTCATTAACAACTTCTTCGAACAATAATGATCACAACAGCCTAAAGACTTCTGGTCCATCTACTTCACTATTGACAAACCATATCCAATCAACTTCATCCAAGGCAATCCAAACTTCAACACCAAGAGTTTACTATGGGAATACAACTGCCTTAACGGGAAGTTCAAGAAGCAGTATATCTACTATTAATGGCTTCACTCAAGTAATAAGCTCTCTGCAAAAAACTTCTACCGTTATTAAATCAACTTCAACTCTGTCCAATTTTAGTGATAATAGAAATATTGAAAATGGTGGCTCTTTGGACCAAGATCTGCGTTCAAATTATGCAACAGTAATAAAAACAATTGACGAAATTGTTACAGCTACTTCTCACACTCCATGCCCACTCTCTAAACTTGAGAACAGTGTCTACAATGTTGACACTAGAATCACGAGTGACAATTGGAAACCAGCTCCCACAACTTTAGCCACTAATAATAACGATAATAATGGTGATTACTTACCTAATGACACCAACGACACTCCAAATGCATCCAATACTTCAAATAATAACATTGATAAAGGTTCTTCCAATAGTGATCAAAACAAGGGTTCTTCTGACCAGGCTGTTTATCCAAATGATGAATCTGTATCTACAGAGAATCAAGATACAGATGACATAGCAATGGAAAACGGTAGTTCAAGTAACGGTGGGACTTCAGACTTTAACGATGATAATAGCACTGTAGCACCAGCTAGATTCCAAACTACAACCATGGGAACATCTACAAAACATGTAACTCCAACAAGTTCACATGCTATTCAAGAATCTTCTTTACCTTCTATCTTAATTCAGTTACCATCCAATTCAGTTAGCTCCGACAATCTCATCAACTTCACAGTTTCTTCATATGAGGGCACTGCATCATTTAATAAAATTTCACCTTTCCTTCATTTTTTCCTAACATTATTATGTATCATAGTTTAATAATCTTCATAAACATATAGTAAATAATACAATTAATACTATATTTTACAAATTTTATCTATTTTTCTTTTTACATAAAGGCATAGTCCAGTTAATGACACAATATTCAATAAGATGCATCCAAACCTATTTTAAAAAACATCTATTAATTATATAGTAGGTTCCCTAATGTAATAAAACAAAATGTATTATCCAAGAAAACATTACTGTAGTTTAGAATTAGACAGGACTGAAAACCGTTCTTGCTAATTCATTTTTGTGAAAATCTGCAAGGCGCTTTAGCCTATTGATGTGATATGAAACCACATCTGTAAGAGAGGGAGAAAAGGGATATCAGCAAGAATAAGAAGAGGCCAGACGTCCCATCCATATAAGTGTAATATCCCGAATAGATATTACTGTAGTTTAGAATCAGACAGGACTGGGTAGCCGGGCTTGTTCATTTGTTTTTGTGAAAATCTGTTAAGCTCTTCGAATGAGTGATGTTATATCAAGAGTCAAGCAAGACACATCAGTGAGTGATGGGAAAAGAAATAGCATCAAGAAGAAGAAGAAAGGAAGAAGGTTCTAGATCATTCACAACGATATAGATATGTCTAGTTGTATTAGTTTGTTAAGTTAGATTATAGAGTACTTAATAAATATTGTAATAGATATCATTAGAGTGAATATCTATATAAGTATCTACATCCGGTTTAATTAGACTTAATATTGAATCTTCATACTGTATACGCTCAGATATTGTAATGTCCATTTCAATAGATGTCTGGAATAGGAAAGTGTTATGGTCGAGAGAGCTGTTTTGGGGTACACACTCACAACAGTGGTCGTATAATAATAATGTATAATAGTATGTATATATATAGGACAGTCGATGGCGAAGGATTGAAAGGTTGATCCAGAGCCAGAGAACCAACGAATACTTACTGCATCTTAAAAGTACCACTACAGATATATTACAATAAGTAATACAAAAAAAAACCGACCTCAGTGAGGATTGAACTCACGATCTTGCGATTAACAGTCGCACGCCTTAACCAGCTTGGCCATGAAGTCTTAATTTCACGTTTTTGTGTTGTAAGAGAAAACTAACTTAAAGGTTAAAAGTAACCAAGTGATCAAATTGTTATTAAACCAGTAAGGGATTAAAAATGGCCGACTTTGAAAAGCATAAATACTGACGAGCCATAAAGACATGCCATATTAACTCTCAAGTTAGGTAACCTTTAGAGACCTTACTATGGTAGCTTGAAATGCAAAGTGAAAGAAATTGGAAACTATTAGCTCGATCAAATATTCAAATGTAGAATTAAAAAGGATTTAATTCTACCAAATAATTTATATATAAAGAACAGATTATTGTAAATGTTCTTAGATAATTAAACATTGATT